>JADRCD010206343.1:0-46436 GCA_019843815.1 Montemys delectorum
AAAAAAAATCAAGAAATTCACAGGTAAATATATGGGCCTAAATAAGATCATGCTGTGTAAAGTATCCCCAACCTAGAAAGATAAACTCAAAATGTTCTAAGTTCCAAGTCATCAGATGTAAGTACATTACTTTTTTCTTACGCCTGAGGACTTTCATCTTGGTGAAGATGTAATTATGAAAGCATTTCTCTTATATTTTCAGTCGTGAGGCTGTGTAAAACATTCCTCAATAATAAAAGAACTTCTGGAGGAATCACCATCCATGAACTCAAGCTGTACTACAGAGCAATAGTGATGAAAACAGCATGATTTGGTACAGAAACAGACATGCTGATCAGTGCAATAAAATCAAATATCCAGAAATAAACCCACACACTTATAGATATTTAATGTATGACAAAGAAGCCAAACTGTACAATGGAAAAAAAGAAAGCATTTTCAACAAATGGTGTTGGTCTAAATGCATATCTGAATGTAGAAGAAAGCAAATAGATACATATTTATCAACATGCACATAATTGAAGAACAAGTGGATCAAGTACCACAACATAAAACTGTATACACTAAATACCATAGAAGAGAGAGTGGAAAATAGTCTCAATGCCTTGGTATAGGAGACAATTTCCTGAACAGAACACCAATGGCTCAAGCTCTAAGATCAACAATTGATAAATGGGACCTCATGATACTGCAAAGCATCTGTAATGAAAAAACATTGTCAATCGGACAAAATGGCAGCCTACAGTTTGGGTGAAAACCTTCACTAACTCTACATCTGACAGAAGCTAATATAAAAAAATATATAAAGAACTCAAGAAACTGGAAACTAACAAACCGAATAAGCCAATTAAAAATGGGGTACAGAGCTAAACAGGGAATTTACAGTGGACAAATCTCAAATGGATGAGAGCACTTGAAATGGTGAACATCCTCAGTTATCAGGGAAATGCAAATCAAAATAACCCTGAGAGCCCACCTTACACCAATCAGAATGGCTACGATCAAAAATTCAAGTGATAGCGCATGCTGGTGAGGATGTGGTAAAAGGGGAACACTACTCCATTGTTGATAGAATTGCAAACTTGTAGAACCACTCTGAAAATCAACCACTCCTGGACATAAGCACATGATGCTATACCATACCACAAAAAACTGTGCTCCACTATGCTCAGAGCACCTTTATTCATAATAGCCAAACAGGAAAGAACCCAGATTTCTATCAACTGAAAAATGGATGCACAAAATGTGGTTCATTTATACAATGGAATACTATTTGGCTATTAAAAACAAGGACATCATGAATTTTGCAGGTAAATGGATGGAACTAGAATATATCATCCTGAATAAGTTAACTCAGACCCAAAAGGTAATACATGGTATATACTCACTGATAAGTGGATATTAGCCATAAAGTACAGATTACCCATTATATACCCCACAGACCTAAAGAAGTTAAACAGGAAGGAAAACCCAAGTGAGGACGCTTGAATTACACTTAGAAGGAGAAAAATAGTCATAAGAGGCAGAGGGAGAGGGGTAAATGAGTGAAAGGGGTGGAGGGGCGAAAGGAATGGGGGAATAGTATCAGGTGTGCAGAGAAAGAGAAGAATGTTCCAGAGAGTCAGAAAAATTAATGGAAAACTGTGACTGTAGGGGTTCAGGGTGAGGATATCTTTAGGAAGAACCTGAGACTAGAGAAGGAGAAGGATCTCAAGAGTCAATGCTGGTGACCGTAACCAAATACCTAACAGTGGAGACACAGAACTTGAAAAGGCTACCCACTGTATCCCCCAATCAAGGGATAAGGACATCAACCCATCCACAAAACTTTTGACCCAAATTTATATTGTTTAAAATAAAAACAAAGACAAAGATGGAGCAGAGAATGAAGAAATGGCCAACCAATAACCAGCCCAGCCGGATACAAGTCCCATGGACAAACACATTATTAATGATATTATTATGTTTGGAAACAGGAGTTTAGCATAACTGTTCTGAGAAGCATTACCATGCAATTGACTGAAACAAAGAAACCTACAACTGAACATTGGACAGAGGTAGGGGCTGTTATGGGAGAGTTGGGGGAAAGATTGCGCTTCCTGAATGGGATAGGAACTCCATGGGAGGACCAGCAGAGTCAACTAACCTGGACCTCTGGGAGCTCTCAGAGACTGAGTCACCAACCAAAGAGCATAAACAAACTTGAATGAATACCCCAGCATATATACAGCAGTCTCTGTGTAGATCCCTAAACAACTGGAGTGGAGGCTCCCCCTAAAGTTGTAGCCTGACTGTGGAATCCATTCCCCAAAAGGACTGCCTTATCAGTTAGTGAGGATGCTCCTATCCTGGGAGAGACTTAATGTACCATGATGGGGGAGATAACCGGGGGCCCCACACTCTCAGAGGAGAAGGGTAGTAGGATGGCAGAGGGTCCCTGTGAGATGAGGTCTTGAGGGGTACAGTGTTCGATGTCAATAAATATTTTTTTAAAAAAAGATAAAAAAGAGAGCATTTCTAATTTTTTATTTGTTTCCTATCTCCTTGTACCTATGTCTGAAAACCCCTCTCCCTGAGTGTCACTGCTTTTGGTTCCCCATACTGTTGCTTGAAAAATAAAAAGTAATTAAACAAAACATGAATTAGAGAGTAAATAGGAGCCTCCTTATATTTTTACTATAATACCATTCATTTGCATCTAGGTAAGACTTTTTTCTTCCTGTTTACCAGGATATGCTTTGGAAGTTAGTGTAGAGAATGTAAGGACAATGGCACATATTACAAGTGTATTGGGTGTATCATGTCCAAGTAAAGAATCCAAGAATATGTAGACATGTTTACATTATAATACCAAATTCACTCCAGTATAAATCAGAAGGACGCCAGTGGCTGTGCTTGTCTTTGTAACACTAACATTCTGAAAACGTATGATAGCATTTTAGAGAGAAAGTAAAATCATTTCTGAAATAATATTACATTTTTGCTAAACGTGCATATTTGATTTGTGTATCCTGAACCTTTTGTGCTGTATTTCAAGATCTACCTGATCAACTCAGCACTACACTAGAAATTATGTAGATAACACCAACCACTTTTTGAGATGGAGTGGATGGCACGCTCATGAAGTCCTAGATTTGAATCTCCAGAATCCACATAGAAGCCATAGGCAGCAGTAACATTCTGTCTGCAACCCTGAGCCACCTGGAAGCTAGAGAAGAGAGAATTCCAGAAGCTCATGGAGTAGCTTGCCTACCTTGTCCAGCAGGGAAAGAGAGGCCTATTTCAAACACATGTACATGAGTGCACACATGCAGGCACATATACACACACACTCATGAATGTACTCACAATTATTTTCCAATGTGTGAGTGCTTATTATTTGTATTTTATCAATTCACATGTTTATTCCGGGACTAAGAAGTTACAACTTACTTCTTTAATTTCACAACCAATATCAACATATCTCATTTTCTTTTTAATTTAAATATGAACAAAACCATACTTATACATATTAATGTAGTAACATATACTTGGCTTATAGCATTTATTTTTAACTAGTATGCTGAATGTACTGCCTCATGTCTTTCAGCTCTTGCTAACTATAATGTAATATACATATGATAGCATTTTACTATTCCTTGTAATTTAAAAAAAATTGCTTACTCTTCAATGCTCTACTTTCAGGTATTGCTATTTTTCCCTATTGAAATCAAAGATAGTTTTAGATAAAGGAAAAAAATGAAAGATCACAGATTTACAAAAAAAATTGTGAAGTTCAAACACAGGAACACTGTTTTCACAGTGACTCACACTATGGAGTGGAGTGAATAAAGAGTGCCACAGATTTTGTTCATTCAAGCCTGAAATTATTGTCCAACTGACCCATATAAATACATCCTCATTCATTTCAGTTCCCCATAATCTTCAATTTTGTTATTAATTAATTTAATATTAATGAGTTACAATGAAACAATAAAACAATGAAAATGATAAACCAAACTAAAAAAATAATCCACAACTGAGTACCATTCCATAGTATATATGCCACTTGTGTCACAGCTCTTTATAAATATAACTAGGCAGCAAGATTCAAATTCTATGGTTAATCTTTAGAAAAAAAGGGCATAGTCACAAATTATATAAACTGTGCATTCTCTTTTATAAGACAATAAAGTAAGATTAATTGAAAAAGGTATTTTGATATGAAATTTAGTTAGATTTGGAGAAAGGATAGAATAAATAAATTGATTCAGATATTTAGAAGGATAATAAATTCACATACATTCACTGTAATTTTGTCACCTTCTCTGATTTATGTAATAAATGCTTTAATATCTTCTAATATACTTAATAAGGAAAACTCAAGACATTTTCTCCTAAATTTAGATACACTGTCTCCCTTTGTTACGGTGTCTGACTCTCCTGATATCTTTGTTGTTATTATTGATGATGGTTTCTTTACTTTGACATTACCCCACTGTGTAACCCTGGCTGCCCTGGAACTTGGTAAATAAACCAGAAAAGCTTGACACTCACAAAGATCCATTTGTCCCTCTCTCCTAGACTCTATGACTGATGAAGTTTATTGTCATGCCAAAGGGTTATGATTTTTAAAACAGATTCTAATACTGTAGCCTGAGCTGGCCTCAAACTCACTGTGTATATCATGATGGCCTTAAAATTACAATTCTCCTGTCTTATCCTTATAAGACCTTGATTACAAATGTAGCCATGTCTGATCTTTCTTGTTAAAGAGTAATTCATAAGTGTTTAGTGAAAGCATATTATTCTGTGTGCTTATTTTTATACACCAACTTAATGTCAACATTGTCCTCCAATTCATCAAATTGGTAAATATTAAAATGAATCTTCCCATAAAGAAAAAATATTGCAGTCTTCTTAAATCACAAATTATACACTGTGCATTCTTGTTTATTAGAAAATAAAATAAGATTAACCAAGCAAGGTATTTTGATATAAAATTTTGTTAGATTTTGGGAAAAGATATCATAAATAAATTGATTCAGATATTTAGAAGGATAATAAATTCACATATATTCATTGTAATTCTGCCACCTTCTCTGATTTATGTAATAAATGCTTTAATTATCTTCTAATATATTTAATAAGGAAAACTCAAGACATTTTTCTCCTAAATTCAGATACACTGTCTCCCTCTATTATGGTATTTGACTCTCCTGTTATTTTTGCTGTTATTATTTATGATGGTTTCTTCATTTTGACACTATCCACTATGTACCCCTTGGTCTTGTGAAGGTTCGATGCCCCAGTGTAGGGTAATGCCAGAACAGGGAAGCAGGAGTGTGTGGGTTAATAAGCAGAGGGAGGGGAATGGGATAGGGAGGTTTTTGGAGGGGAAATGAGGAAAGGAGAGAAAAAATGAAATGTAAATAAATAAAATATAATAATAATAATAATAATAATAATAACAACAACAACAACAACAAATAGAAAGCCATGAGGAGAAAACAGTAAGGAGCAATCTCGCAATCCTGCATGGTCAGTGCTTAGACTCCTGCCTCCTGGTTCCTCTTCTGCTTCAGTTGATGCCTTTGTTTCCCTCAGAGAAGTACTGTATTTGGTACACATTGGCCAAGTAAACTATTTGCTCTTCAAATTCCTTTCTATTTTCCTCATTGTCACAGAAATAGAATGCAAACTATGATAGCTGAAGAGGCTATATGTTTTGGAGGAGAACTTTCTTTTCCAAAGTCTATAATTTTGTTTGTATTGAATATAATTTGGAGGTCCAGAAATCATTTCCTACCTATATGCCCCACAACATTCCCCATCCCCCTGTCATAGTTTTGTGATGTGGTGTGTGATAAAGGTTCAGTTTCTTTCTTCTGTGAAATATTATTTTCCCAGTATGTATTACTGAAAAGACTGCAATTTTTCATTTCTCTTGACATCATTCAATAATACCAGTAAGCATGCCTTCATTGTGCTAATGTATATCTGTGCTGTTGCTTCAGGTCAATTATGCATGTGTCTTACATATTACATTTTTATGCCAGTAGTTTGATGTTCTGAATAATCTAGTTTTGCACTGTATGTAGAAATCAAATGATGTATGATCATTATTAGGGTGATTTTTCCATTTGTTTTGTTGTTTTTAAATTCAAGTTCATTTTGTATGTTTGAGATATTTGCTTTACCTTGTGAATCTAAGATAATTTTCTATTTCTTGAGAAAGTATTGGTAACTTGACAGGGAGAATATTGTGAATCATATGGACATTTCTATAGTATAGTATAAATTACACAATATGCAATTACTAGTAACTTTCTTCTACTTACTTGTATTACTCTCAATTTCTCCCACCAATTTTTATAGCTGTAAAGCTGACAAATGTTTCATGTTCTTTGTTCATTTATTTGAAAATATCTTATTTACTGAAACTTCTATATATTGATTGTTTTCTTTTTTGATTTGACAAATATTTAATTGTTCTTGTACAGTCAAATTACTTGCTTTCTACATGTTGATTTACTATTCTCTGTAATTATTGAATTTATCCTGCTTTATTGTTCACATTAATAATAATATTTTCAAATAATTCTTTTGATAAAAAATTTAAGGAACATCAAGACTGTGCTTGGAAAATGCTGCGATCTGCCAAGGATTGATTGAAACACACAAATCTACATATACCCAAAGTCCAATCATGTGACCAAAAAAGTCAAATAGATAATCACTCAAAATCTGAGGAACCAACGAACCTGTATGCTGACCAGTGAGGCAGTGTGGACAGATCACACATGGTGGTGTAGGCGTTAAGTGCTACAATTAAAACATCGATTCAAAAGTGGAGTGGCCTTTAGGTTTATCTATTTCTAATTTTCTGAGGCACCTCTAGATTGATTACCAGAATGGTTGCACCAGTTTGCAATCCCACCAGCAACAGAGAAGTGTTTCTTTTTGTCTACATCCTCTTCAGCATCTGCTGTCACCTGAGTTTTTGATCTTAGCTATTCTGATTGATGTGAAGTGAAAACTCTGGGTCATTTTGAATTGCATTTATCTGATGATTAAGGACTTTGAAAATTTCTTTAAGTGCTTCCCAGCCATTCAAGATTCCTCTGTTGTGAATTCTCTGGTTAGCTCTGTACCCCATTTTCTGACTGGATTATTTGGTTTTTGGAGGTTAGATTCTTGAGCTCCTTATACAGTTTGGGTATTATCCCTCTATTGGAAATGGGGTTAGTGAAGTTTCTTTATCAATCTGTAGGCTTCTGATTTATCCTATTGATTGTGTCTTTTGCCTTATGGAAGCTTTTCAGTTTCATAAGTCCCGTGTATCAATTCCAAATGCCTATACTCAACAAAACCGGAAAGTCTAGATGAAATGATTGATATTCTAGACAAATACCAGATACCACAGTTAAATCAAGTGCATAAACAGTCTATCTATCTAAACAGTCTCATATCCCATAAGTAAATAGAAGTCAATAAAAATCTCACAACCAAAAAAAAAAAAAAAAAAAAAAAAAGCACCCAGTATCAGATGACTTTAGTGTGGAGTTCAGACCTTCAAAGAAGAGCTAATACCAACACTTCTCAAACTGTTCCATAAAATAGAAACAGAAGGAACACACCCTAATTCATTCTATGAAGCCACAATTACTCTGAGACCTAAACCACACAAAGATCCAACAAAGAAAGGGAACTACAGACCAATTTTCTTATGAATATCGATGCAAAAATGCAAACTGAAAATTCTAGCAAATGGAATCCAAGAACACATCAAAATCATCATTCACCACAATCAAGTAGGGTTTATCCCAGGGATGCAAGATTGCTTCAAAATCCATTAGCATAATCTACTACATAAACAAACTCAAGCAAAAAAATCAACATGATCATCTCCTTAGATGCTGAAAAAGCATTTGACAAAATGCAACACCCCTTCATGTTGAAAGATTTCTATAGATCAGGAATCAAGACCCATAACTAAACATAATAAAAGCAATATACAGCAAACCAAACCAACAGCCAATATCAAAGTAAATGGAGAGATACTTGAGGCAATCCCAACAAAATCAGGGACAAGACAAGGATTTCTATTCAATATGGTACTCAAAGTTCTAACTAGAGCTTATAAGACAATAAAGAGAGATCAAGATATACCAATTCGCAAAGAAGTCAAGGTATCACTGTTTGCAGATTATGTGATAGTATTTGTAAGTTACCCCAAAAATTCTATCAGAAAACACTTCCGGCTGATAAAAAACTTCAGTAAAGTGACCAGATATAAAACTAACTCAAATAAATCAGTATCCTTCCTTTATACAAATGATAAACAGGCTGAGAAAGAAATTAGGGAAGCAACTCCCATCACAATAGCCACAAATAATATAAAATAGCTTGGGGTAACTCTAAGCTAACAAGTAAAAGATTTGTATGTCAAGAACTTCATGTCTTTCAAGAAAGAAATCAAAAAATACTTCAATAAATGCTGCTAGTCTAACCGTCAGTAGATATGTAGAATAACGAAAATACACTTATATTTGTCATCTTGCACAAATCGCAAGTCCAAGTCTGTCATGGACCTCAACATGACACCAAGTACACTGTATCTCATAGAAAAGAAACTGGGAGAGTCTCTTGAACTCTTTGGCACAGGGGAACATTCTTAAATAGAATGTTTTAATTCTTTTCTCTAGATTATCTCTTATCTATAACATTTATTCTCTTTCTATCCATCTACCATCTATTTGCTTAATTCTTCATTCATTAATCATCTATCATCACTAACATATCTATCAGTTTTATCTAGCATATATATTCTAATCTAATTATCCTATAACAATCTTTTAGATATTTATTATAAATATGTCTCTCATTTGTCTATCTATATTATTATTTATTACCATTTCTACCTTCACATATAATCTATATTTTTATCTCATATGTGTCTATTAGGTAAGTGTCTATTATCTATCATTATCTCTTTTTTATCTGTTTTCATTATCTGCCTGTATACTCTACCTACCTATTTTTATTACTTATAAATGTAATATATATATATGCCATATATATGTGTGTATATATATGTTCATATATATATATATATATATATATATATATCATCTATCTCTGACATCTATTTAACTTTTTCATACAATGCTTTTATTATGTATTTGCTTCCTGCTCCCCACACTCCTCTCAGAGCTTCCGACATCCCTACTCATCCAATTATATTCTCTCTATGTCTTTTACAAAGTGACTCATTAAAATGTAAATCAAAACAAACAACACACAATAAACAATACAAATAAAATTCCAAACAAAACAAAAATTCCACAAAAAATATAAGCAAACATGGAATCAATTTTATATTGGCATATCATAGCTTAGCCTGGGACCTGCCCTGCAATGTGATTGATGTACCAGGGAATCCCCATTGGAGAAAACTCATTATTACCTTGCCAGTAGGTTTCAATTGCTTGTAATTCTTGGTTAACGGCGTGACTCAGTCTGGCTTAAACTCATGTAGATCGTGTGCATGCTGCAACCCTCTGAATTCATATAGATCCCATGTGAAATTTCTTTAATATCTGAAATTTTTCACCTACAGATTTTTTTGGATAGACATTGATTTTCTTTTATTGTGTTATGTTTTTATGTATTTTAACATGTGAATATGTTCTTTCACCAAGAATATACCTTTTCTCATGAAAATTTTTGGTCTTTAGTGCAGTTATTCTAATAAATATGCTGTTTGCTTTTCTCTTACATGATTAGCTTGTCTGTTAGTCATAGTATGCAAATAATCTTGAGATTATCTTTTTGTTTTTAAAGCATATTTCTTTTTTTTTAGTCTAAGTTATTTGCCTCTGAAAATCTAATGACAACACAATAAGAAATTTTTAAGTTATCTAAAAGAAACAAGGATTCAGTTCTCTTATTTTCTTTCCTGTTACTCTGAAGTAGTTTTTTTTTTCTCTATTGACATTTCTAGAAGTTTGCTGGCTCTTTTCTCTACCATTGAGCACATTCACTGTAAATTTTTACTTCAGATATTGTATTTTACAGCTATAAAGCTTCCATTTAGCCTCCCCTTTTTTTCTTTTTACGGTTTTCTATTTTGCTGGTGAAATGTATCCTTCCATCATTTTAAGAGCTTTTACTTTTGCCTCAAAGAACACTGTTAAAATTGTTTCCAAGTTTATGTGTAATGATTTCTGTAACTGGTCACTTGGTGCATCTTGGTCCTGACACTTACTACTTTCTTAAGGAACCTAAACCAACTTTTCTCTTTTTTGTTTTGCTTTGTTTTACTCTGTTGCCTGTGGTGACCATTAACTCTAGCCTCAAACAATTCTCCCATCTTAGCCTCTTGAATACCTAGGACTAAAGAGATGCACTGTCACGTCTCAATTGGCTACTTTTAAATCTTCCCAAGAATTCAAATTGACGTTATTTATATCATCTGAAGAACATAAATAAGAAATATGTGCTGATGTGTTCTCTTCTTGTTCAAGATTGTTATTAAATTCATTAGGTCTGAAGCCATAACAAGCTAGAGAAGGCCACCTATCCTCAACAGCCCAGTTAAATGGACAAAGTAGTAGGGAACTGTAGACAAGGGGTGTATTGAATGTGTTCACATTGAACACAGAAACACAGAGGACCCATGGCTACCACAAGTTCATCTTGGGTATCCTAAGACAAGTGAAGCCTTCAGATCAAGGTGAGGTCGTACTCAGCAAAACTGTCTATTGAACCTGCCAGTGGTCTGACAAGTCAGAACCTTTTGAACTCAATCCTGGAGAGAATTTCTCACTGTCAGTACCAGGACACCAGGTTTTTCCTTCTCTCTGTGTAAACTCTCAGGGAAGTTCTAACTGGGGAGTGGGAGGTAAAGGGCTATTATCCTGATGATCAGAGAGCAATAGGAAGAAGGTAAATTTTTCTTTAGGACATTTTCATTTCTGCCAAATTAAAATATTCATTGTTTAATTAAAAAGGTTAATAAAACAGATTTCCTACACAAAACAAAAGAATTGTTTGACTTTGTAGAATTCAATGTCTGTTACAGAACTTGGCATGGATGGTCAGTCTTGGCAAATTTTATCTTTGAATCTTGTATCTTCCTGTAGTAGACATCTACACCAGTGACAGGAGGGTGGCACTTAGACTTCTAAACCTGTGAATGTATAAAATAATAAGTTTAATGAAGTGAGAATATGGTGTTAAAACATTATAATTGTGTTTGAATCCTGAATATAAATGACTATTTTGTGCTACTCACCTCGATAATTTTATAATTACTCAATGAATTCCTCATTGAAAAATGTTAAATAACAAAGAAAATTCACAGAAAAGCTGCACTATAATTTTCCCTTCAAATTTATAACAGAAACAAAATCTTTATCAGCGATTTTCATTCATGTGAAAACAATGCATGCTATGTCTTCATTGTCCTCATATTTTAAGACTGGGCTTGCCAGACTCTTCTGTGGATGTGCCCCATTCAAATTGGGAATGTTTGTGCAGTTCCTCCACTGGAGCAGCATTTCTTACCTAATATCTCTATCTTACTAATGTCACCAATCTGTCAAGAATTATCCTACCACAAACATAAATAATATAGAGTGACACAAAATTTTCCTAACAAAAACAGCTAGGCAGCATATATTGATTTAGTAACTACTTTTTGTGAGTACTCTGCTGAACTCTGAAAATACTAACATAGATAAATAATTCATAAATAGAGACCTCTGTTCTACAGACATTGAAAGTACTATCTATAGCCACAATATCTATAAATAATTTCATTATTTAGAGTATAGTAACAGACTTTAGTTAGTCCACACTTCTCACAAACAATAAATATAAAAACCCAAATTTTGAAAGTATCTATATACTATTTAATATATTATAATCATCTATAATATCATTATGTTGATAGTTTATGAATATTTTGCTTAGAAATTAATACTAAACTTATATATGCCAGAAAAATAATATTAGCTACATAGTATATGATTAACCTATTCATTTATTTTGATATGTTTAATCTTCAAATAATATGGATACTAACACATAAAAATTATTTTTGAGCTATATTTTCAATTATATACCTTACCATTTTATGTGAGCTTCCAAAGATCTCCACTGAACTAACCAGTGAGTAAAGAAAGATGTCAAATAACCATGTACTTTCAGATAGACTTTACAATTCAATAATGAATAAAAGGGCTGACACTAAACACACACACACACACACACACACACACACACATACGCACACACACATACACACACACACACATACACACACACATAAACATACACATATATGCATAGAACTAAAATCAGGCAGCAGACACATGAGATTGAGTAGAACTAAGCTTTGAAAGTGCCTGACAGGACAGACTGACAAAACAATTTCCAGTGTCCTGAGCAACGTGCCACTGAAAGGCTCCTATGGCAGTACCAGAACTTGATATTTAGTTTAACACAGAAAAATGAAACTGATCTTGCAATAGCTTAGTAGTCCAATAAGACCTGGTTTTGGAGTTGCAAGAGAGGCCAATTATACATACATACAGATACACACATATTAGCAAATGCACGTGCACACACACACACACACACACATACACACACATACAATCCAAAAATAACAGTGAAACAAATTTTGTCAGAAATAATTTTCACTGTGGATTCAGGGTAAAAAGAAAATATCAAAGACTAATAAGAAACAACTTGAGGACTCCCAAAGCAAAATAGGTTACTGACATTGTCCTTATTTCCCATCTAAAGCTAGAAGCTAAGATTCTGTTGTCTAAGAGGCCACTTATTTGGACACAAAACTTGGGTGTGTTGGGCTGAAATTGACCTGGGAGCCTCCTGCCTAGGCACTGACTCTAATAGTATCAGAAGGTGCTAAAGAAGTTTCCAAGATATAGGAACAATCAGTAGTCCACAGCTTCAAAGAATATGCAGTACAGCAATGGCTTCATTGGCATGATATGCCAATGTTGTACTTGGGCAGGGGGGAGTAACACATAACTGTTTGTTTGGATTATATGTTTACTCAGTAGGAGGGAGTTCATGTCAGATGCTGTAAACCTAGCCAATCGTGCTTGAATGGAGAGATAGTGGAACTTCGAAAAAAATCTACAATGGTCATTTCACTCAACCAATACAATTTTATCTGTATACTAAATGCTTATCCTTACACTAAAAGATAAGTATAGTTCTCACCCCTCATTAAATAAGCGTCTTTTCCTAGCAAAGACGAAAAAAGATCCACAGCTAGTCAAGTTCAGAGTTCAAATCTCAATTGATACATCTATAATGGAACTGCTACATAGAAAGCTTAGTAAATATTGTGGGAAAGGAGGAAGAAAGGTTGTAAAAGCTAGAGGGCAGCCCACTTGCCATAGGATAATGTCTTCTGGACATGATAGGAATAGTGCACCCATGAAATCTCTAAACGATGCTAGCCTAACAGGTCTGAAAAATAATAAAAACATTAGACATGCCAAAATCATTTCACATGTACATCAAGAGCTACAGAGATCTATGTATCTGAGAAAGGTAGAATCGATATTTTCAACAAATGAAACCCTAGAAAGATTGTCCAATCTCAAGTGGTCAAACATAAACTTATATACATACATACCAAAAAAACCCACTATCACACTGATTTATATATATATATATGTCCTTGTACATGCACGCGTATATGTCTGTTTATGTAACAATGATGATTAACAAAGAATTCATAAATTTGAGGGGTAAGAGACACAGGAGGAATTGGAAGGAAGAAAGGAATATAGAAATGATGTTAATAGAGTACTCTTATATGAAATTCTCAATTAACTAAATTATTTAAATATGTTATACCTAAGAAAAGCTTAAATATATCATATATAAGAAAAATACTATACATATATATGAAAAATAAATCATCAGTAAGCTTAGTCAATTAAAATATTTTTTTAACTTTTATTGTATTTGATGAGAAAAATTACATGATTTCAATTTGTCTGAATTTGTTAACATTTAAAAACATATTTTAAGTAAATAGAATTAAATCACATTCTTGTTTCCCTTTTGTACCCCAACTCCTTCCAGAGATCCCATCTTCAACCTATAATATCTTTTTTGTCATATTCCTTAAAATTTATAAAATACTATAATAAAAATGAGTTTTATAAAAGTTGTTTGATATAAAACAATCAATTTATCAGTGTTAATAGATGCTTGTCTACAGCAATACTGTAAATACATATGCTTTTCCCACTATAAATTTCAAATAACTCCAAACATATTAACTGTATATTTCAAAATAATACATCACTACTAGTATTTTCTTAAATGAACATAAATATGTAAAGTCTTTTTGTTTGTTTGTTTTGCATTTAGTAGAGTTTAAAATCTTGGCTCTTTCTGTGGTACAAGCCCAAAATAAGAACAATTTTTAGACATTGGATTTCATTGTAATAAGGCTGTACTTCAATGACCCTCAAATCACCGAAGGATTTTACCTTCATCATAGCTAAGCTGAGAGTTGATAGTTCTGCTGCGCCAAAGAATGAACTGTAGGAACAGACTTCCTGCTATGGTCAAAAAGCTATTTGACTTTGGTGTGTGACTTTATTCTCAGCCCACAGAGAACAGGTTACATTCATTTAAGAAATGGTGTGTGTATTAAGATGGTCTATCCATAAAGTCATTCACCAACTGTTTCAATGAACAATGATTCTGCATGGAAGGTGGTACAGACATTAGGTGAGGATAACAGTCTAGTTCTTTGAAAAGCATTCATCTCAGAGAAAGAGTAACTTGTATAGTCCTCTTCTTCAAACTTGATACAAGAGCTAGAAATGTCAAGTAAAGCATTCAGTCTCATTCTTTGTTGTTCTCTTTCCTACAAGCCACCTCCCAAGTTAATTGTCTATGTCTCCCTTGGGTATATAAATACTTTTGAAATATATAAGCTGTTCTGAAAACAATAGTATAGTGTAAAAACATGAAATAAACAATACTACTAATAGAGAGGCTGAGATAGGAGAGGCAAGATTTCAAGACCCTTACGTTGTACACAGCAAAATACTGTGACAAACAAGCTGAAAGTATATAAAGATTGTACAATATATTGGATCTATTTCTCCAATTACCAAATTAGAGAGATCATTAGATAACAATCAACAAATTTCCAATTCCTCATATTTTTGGAATTCAATCACTTAGGATATGTTGGTAATATTAATTTTCATATTAAGATATTAAGAAAAGGTAATTGTCACTTCCTGTTGTTTTTGTTGTATGCGGTGGAATTAGATATGTGTGGATTTGTTGAAAGATTACTTTCTTGCTTCTTCTAGGGTGTAGTTTTGCTCCTTATGTTGATATTTTCCATCTATTATCCTGTGGAGGGCTGGATTCGTGGAAAGATATTGTGTAAATTTTGTTTTGTCACAGAATATCTTGTTTTCTCCATCTATGGTAATTGAGAGTTTTGCTGGGTATAGTAGCCTGGGCTGGCATTTGTGTTCTTGTAGGGTCTGTATGACATCTGTCCAGGGTCTTCTAGCTTTCATAGTCTCTAGAGAGAAGTCTACTGTAATTCTGATAGATATATATTACTTGCCTTTTTTCCTTTACTGCTTTTAAAAATCTTTCTTTCTTTAGTGCATTTGGTGTTTTTATTATTATGTGACGGGAGGAATTTCTTTTCTGGTCCAGTCTATTTGGAGTTCTGTAGGCTTCTTGTATGTTCATGGGCATCTCTTTCTTTAGGTTAGGGAAGTTTTCTTCTACAATTTTGTTAAAGATATTTACTGGCCCATTACATTGGGAGTCTTCACTCTCTTCTATACCTATTATCCTTAGGTTTGGTCTTCTCATTGCATCCTGGATTTCCTGGATGTTTTGAGTTAGGAGCTTTTTGCTTTTTGCATTTTCTTTGACTGTTGTGTCAATGTTTTCTATGGTGTCTTCTGCCCCTGAGATTCTCTCTTCTCTCTCTTGTATTCTGTTGGTGATATTTGCATCTATGACTCTTGATTTCTTTCCTAGGTTTTGTATCTCCAGGGTTTTCTCTCTTTCTGATTTCTTTATTGTTTCTATTTCCATTTTTAGATTGTGGATGGTTTTGCTCATTTCCTTCACCTGTTTGATTGTGGTTTCCTGTAGTTCTTTAAGGGATTTTTGTGTTTCTTCTTTAAGAGCTTCTAGCTCTTTACCTGTGTTCTTCTGTATTTCTTTGAGGGTGCTATTAATGTCTTTCTTAAGATCCTGTATCATCATCATCATAAGTATTTTATATCTGAATCTTGCGTTTCCGGTCTGATGGTGTGTCCAGGACTGGCTATGGTGGGAGAATTGGTTATCTCTAGGGTTACCTGCCCTTGCTAATTCTGACTGGAGTCAGTCCTTCCTGTGATCCTGGTTGTATTAGAACTCCTCAGAGTCAGGCAGTCTCTGTGACCCTGTGATTCTGGGATCCTGTGATCTTGAGCTTGTTAGAGCACCTGGGAGTGCAGCAGCTTCCTCTGGGTGTTGTGGGACTGGCTGCAGAGCTTGTGCCCAAGGTCCGCTCAGGACACCAGCCCAGAGAGTCCGAAAAATATTTTATATACTTACCTAGTAATGACTGATATTTTGCCATAAAAAGAAAAAAAATCAAGTAAGAAAATAATAATCTCTATCTCGAAAGATCACAATTCAAAAAACTTAAGAGCAACGAAAGAGGACAAAACAGTTTGAAAACATCTGGGAGACATACACTAAGAGGAGTGAAGTTTGCAGTAGAAGTAATGCCAGTCATCATCTGTTTCTGAAATAAAATATACAACTGGAGCAAAGTCTACATGTCAGCATGATATTTGGAAATGCAGCTGCAGGGAAAAGGAGCCAAGTGGGAAAAGTAATGAGGCAGGGAAGAAGGGAGAACCAAAGAGACAGCCACTTTCCCAATTCAATAAAACAGGATGAAAGCATTCTTTAAAGAACTACTTCTTAGATGGTTTCCTGAGGCATCTTATCTCTGAACCACCTTCTCTAAGGTCAAATGGGAGAAGATCAGTAGGCTTTGATAACTCATTATTCAAATTGTAATAGTCTGCCAGAAATTAATGTACTGTAAATGGACACAAGCCATTAGAACATCAAAACAAAGGATCTCAAGAATTTTGATGATCTTTGGCTAGCAGAAGAAGAATGACTTTTCTAATAAACTCTTGTCTAGGGAAAACAAACCTACAATTTTTAGACAATAATGGCTAATACTAAATCGTGACTGATCTACTTCTATGTATCTATACCAGACCTTCAATTGAATTTAATCTCACAATAGGAATATGAACAAGAGGGAGTAGTAATTGGATTCTTTGCCTCCCAAATTTGACATTTAATAAATCTACTTTTTTTTTCATTTATATTATGGATTATCTATTTCAAATAGCTTTTAAGGATGAGTAAAAACAGCTGGTTTCTTTTTTTAATTAGATAATCTCTTTATTTACATAGCATACGATAAATCCTTTCCCAGTTTCCCCTTCGAAACAAAAAGGAAAAAAATAAGGCCCATTCCTTCCTCCCTCCCCCTGCTCACCAACCCACACTCTCCCTCTTCCTGGCCCTAGCATCTTGAGGCAAAAATGTGATTCTATGTTTTATGAAAGACCTACATGCCCATATTGATGCCTGCCTTTCATTTTGAGAACTTACAACTTTTCCATGTTAATGAGGAATAACATCCGTCAGTGCTTGCTATCCATGGATAAAATGCTCGTCTGATGATCTCTAGAATTCTTAGTCTAGGATAAGAAGGGAGCCTTACCTCGTCTCTCTGAAAAAGGAATCTACAGCCCTGCAGAGACAATAATGGGTAAGTGGTAGGCAAGACAACTACAATGTAGGACTGCTTCCATGTATAAAGGCCTGATTTACATGCATATGGGAAGTATATATTCCATGTATATAACTTCTTGAAAATGGCTTCAGGTAAACAATCCATTGATATATACAGAATCAAAGATGATTACATCTTTCTCCTTGACACAAATTTTAATATCAAGGTAAAGCATCAATACCTTTGTTGTCAAACTTGGGGCCCTTTTTAATATTATCACTGAGGAGCCTTTGAACAACTACCAAAGCACTCTGCATTGGTTTCAAAAGCCTTCAAAAAAAATGACAATCAAACTTCAAAATTGTTAGACATGGAAGCTCTTGTTATGGTATTGTACTTGAAATAAAACAAATTATAGATAACCTATGCACACTTCATACTGCAATTTTTGTTGCTATCAGATTTTTTGTTTTTTCTTTTTAAAAATAGAGGAGTTGGAGGAGTGATAGGAGGATAACGTGTATAAAAGAAATTCAATAAATGGTCCAAGTCATACAGTTGTTAAGCAACAGACCCAGAAAGGAAACTTAGGGGTTCTAATCATTGCCAAGCAAAGAAGTAATGTTCAGTACATTTCTATTCCAAAATGGTAAGAAGCAGATGGTACTGGCTGGATTCTTTAAGCTATAAACAACAGGTGCACAAACACTTGCGTGCACAACCATATGCACGTGTGAAATCATACAGATACTCTGAAGCAAACATAGATTAAAATGACTCAGCACTCATTACCAGATAATTTATATGCCTCTTTTCATTGTTTTTAATATACTATAGATCAAAGTTTAAAAATCTCACCTCCTTTTGATTTTTTTTTGTCCCTTTAATTTTTGTGTTTGACTTTTTAAATAAACTTTTCAAGCTGGGGAGTTAGTTCACTAATAAAAGTGTTTACCACATACGCATGGATATTTGAATTCAGTCTTCCAAAATCACATAAAAAGCCCCTCATATATACTAGCACTTATACCCCAGCATTAGAGAGGCAGAAACAATCAGGAAGAACCCTAGAACTACCTAAAAGCGAGCATAGTCTACATGGTAGGCTTCAGGTCAATGAGGGAGGTGTGTTTCATAAAATACAATGGTGTCTGAAGATAATAACCTAAGGTTGTTAATTTGTATTTGCATGTCCATGAGCACCCACATGCAGTCACACAAACATTCACACACGCACACACATGCATACCTACACAGACACAAATAAATAAAATAAAATAAATTTTCTATAATTATTTTGTAGATATATTACAGATGACTGCATTCTTTATATAAAACCCAACAGAGGGACTCCTATGACAGACACGGCCACATATTTGTTAAGTAGCACTCTTTGTAGATGACAGTCCCATTCATTTACTATGAAATCAGAAAATAAAAACCTATCAAGGGGTGGTTCAGTCGTTAAAGCTATGCAAGCAAAAGGACAAGTGTTCAGATCCCCAGAACCTAATTCATGCTCAGTAACATGGCAGCCCACTAGTAATTCCAGCCTTATAAAATAGAAACAAGGATCTTTATAGAAAACTAAGTGTCTAAGAACTCTGGTTTTAATTGAGAAACCCTGCCTCAAGGAATAGGGCTAAAGAAAAATCAAAAATGACCCAGTATCAATCTGGAGCCTCCACACACAAGCTCACACATATATTCAGTTTCTTGACTTGTACTCAAAGATGCACCAACACACGCATCCACAAATGCACACCACACACAATCAGGAAAAGGAAAAAATAAAAAACAAAAGAAAAAGTGAAGCAGACAAAGTTAGAATATTGCTGTTGACTTTATTGTTCTCAGTGTCTACCCTCAGATAAACTGGGTCAAAAATAGTTAAAATACACTAAAACTGTGAAATGGCTTTTAGTATATAACTCTGGAATGGGAAGTAAATGTGTCAAAATCTGATTGTTCAGTCTTGCTTTCAAGCTTTCAGAAGTATATAATATTTAGTTCATGCTGTGGTTAAACTTACAAATCTTCGGACTTTTTGCTATAAATTATTTCAGGTCACTTTATGTTTTAAATTTAAAATATTCTTTGAATTCTTTTAGTCTAAAATATTGAGCAAGGAAACAGTGAACATGGCCAGAATTGCAATGTCACAAATAACTTGAACCTTTAGAAAGAAAAGTCCTAACAGTCAAGTGACAAGCTCTTTTAGTTGGCAGTGTTTACTCTGTCCCAGCAAAGATGAGCTGGACAGACATTTTGCATCTGACAAGTGTCAGTAGGTTGGGAAGCCAAATCTTGGCTTGAAGTTTTCTGGCTATTTGCAATACAGGCTTGTTCCAAGGTCACAGAGGCTAAGCTTAGCTTTGCATTTGCTGCCAGACTGTATCAATACATTTCTGAAAAGTACACTGCACCCGGAGACCTTTATGAGCTGTGGTGCCACACAAACTGCGTGCCTCAACCAAAGGAACAGTTACATTGACAAAAACCATTTGCTGTGTAGCATAGATAGATACCACACCTAAGATATGTAAGAAAGAGCCTGTTGGGGCAGGGTTTCAACTTTGTTTGCTTGGTTTGGTTTCGGTTTTGAATGATAAAATCCTCGGGCATAGTCTTGTCTGGCCATATCTCAGAGATTGTCAGAAGCAGGAAAACACAGTCTGACAGACTGATGGGTATACTAAAAAAATAACAACAGAGTGTGGTAAAAGCAGTGACTAACATAATGGCCTAGGTTCAGAAAATGTGACTGCGATGACAGCCCGAGGCTGGTGTGTTTGTCTGTAACTTACAGCAGTGAATCCAAAGCAGGCCTCTCTTGCGACTTGATGGATGACCACCACAAACTAGGTCAGAGAAAGGGCAGAGACACTTACCAAGACACACTGCCAGCAGAGTTGAGGATAGAGCATTTCCTATGTTTTGTCATAAGTGTGGCCAGTTTCCAAAGATCACAAACATTACAGGGTAAACTCTAGAATTCATGGATCTGAGTGAGTACAAATAAGTGGAGGAGACATCACACTACACAAAGAGACAAGCAGCACTCAAACGCTTGTACATATCAACCTGTCAGATATGAAGCCAGCTTCCTCATTCAATTTATTAAACTCAGTAAATGGAAGAAGAGCACAAAAAATTCATTAATACCTCAAAAGATATACTCTTTAGCATTGCAGGGAGTCTTTGTATCAACTTCATTATTTAGATTCTGTTTTATGTTAAGTTAGGTGGCTTTATGGATTGTTTACCTTCTGTGAAAGTTAAATGTTTCAGGACACTGACTTTAGTTATAATGGGCAAACACAATAGCGCAATCACTTTTATACAATTGTTATTTTGTTTTTTTGGGACTCTCTGTTATTTAAAATTACTAGTAGTGAATATTGCTACCATACCTAGCAATATGCATTAATCTCTGGAAGGTACCCTCAATTCTGGGAGGTTTCAAAAAAATTAATGAAAATATTGAAAATGTTCAGGGCAGAGTGTCTGCTGTCACAATTGCTTGAGAAATTTTGTTTATGATGACTATTACTATCATACTGTCATCCCAAATCATAGTTTTTCTAGAAATGGTTTTCAAATTGGTAGCTGTTATCATCATGATTATCCAATCAATGCCTGTTGCCAGAGAAAATTTATTACACTAGTAATTTAGGAAAGTATTGTGACAGAATCATACACCTAATCACTGGCTAAGTAAAGGAGTTTCAAGGAACGTGAGTAAATACTTAAAGACCAGGGACAAGCATGTAGTGTGGTGAAGTTATTAAAGAAAGCACAAAACAGTGAAGATGTTACGTTAGGATAACAAATCAACTCACTCTCACTGGAATAGACACAAGTTCAAGCACAAAATAATTCAGGTGTAAAGTAGAAAAATTGCCCTATGTCACAGCTCAGCTCCTCATAGTCTGACAGCATGGTTGCTCCCATACCTCAGCCAAACATGAGGACAGCTACCACTTCCAACACCTTTAAGGGTTTCTGGTGTTTGGCTGGCAATAATAGGCCTGTGAGCCCGTTTCTACCTTTAAGTAGAGAAATACGTGAAAGACGCTACTGCTGTTCAGAATCTCAGATTGGACCTAGCTGATAACAACTCTGTGTGGATTGTGAGGATCAGAGCTCCTAAAAGGATCTGATTGCGAAATGGCAGCCGTGAAGATAAAAGAATAGGAGAAAAATAAACAATAGCTTTGTTGACGTGCCCGATATGAGTTTATGATATGAGTTGATTTCCCAGAAACTGCCTGACCGAAGTTGGAAGTTGTCCTTGAACCTCCTCTTGTATGCCACACACAAGTGCAAGTACACATAATAATAAGTATGTATGTATGTACATATATATATTACTATATATATAATTAATAACTATATATAATATGAAGAATAAAGACTAAGTTGGAAGAATGACAATCATCCAAGGGCTCTAAGATTTGCCCCCATCACATGTTTAAAATCTATAAGCCTCAAATAATAGATTTGAGCTGTTGCCCGTGCATATAAGAATATCAAGACATTTCTTTAATTGTAAGAACATCTCTGTGGTCTATTGAAATGATTAAAATCATTTTAAAAATGATTAATAAGTATACAACTTAATACTGGCATGACAGTGAACCTGAATCTTACAAATTGCAATAGCTCACCTAAAAATATATAAACAAAATGACAATAATATTAGAAAAGCAACTATTCAAACCGTTGCCATGGTAAGGAAGAATAAGCTGTGCTTGACTACAACCCAGTACAATCTCAAACTGTCTACAGGTTGTGAGGAAGAATATAACTTCATAGAAATTCAATTATATGAATAATACAATTCTTAAAGGAAAAACTCAATGAGAAAGTAAATTCAGATGCATCACATCAGAACTCATTTTATTTCAGAAAATAAAACAATAGCAACATTGTAGTAACCCACCATAAATACTAAATACAGAAGTGGATATTTCTAGTGTCTTTGGAATTGCAGCTGGGTCATATGATCTTTGGCTGACCAGACATAGATAAAAGGATGTTTTCCTAAAGCAGACGTGTAAAAGAATGTTGAAACAGACACACGAAACAATGTTTTGTTGAAGCAGACACATTTGAGAGGAGGTTTTGCTGAAGCAGACACATGAGAGGATGTGTGAAGTTTAGAAAGAAAATAAATGAATCCAGAGGCAGATACCATATTGGGTCATCTTGATTTGCTTAGCTAATTTTTGCTGATGACACTGACGTATTGATTCACCTACCAATGTGTTGCTGATCTTCACATGTTGTGACTTCATAAAGAGTAACTAACCAAAGAACTTCTCATGATATTCCAGGGATTTCCTTCAGCTTCCTTGGAATAAGGCCAATTGGAGGAGCTTCGTGGTTTCTTCTGGATTGAACTTCTGCTGGTGATTCATGAGTGTTGATTACCTAGTGAACTAGACTGCTGATGTTGATTGATGTTAGTATTTTGCTAGAGGACTGGACTGCTGACAACAAAGATTGGGATATGCTCCAAAGAACTGCTGCAGCTTTTTCTCTGTCCAATCACATTAGGGCAGTGACAAGCCCGTGATTGGACAGGAATAGAGAGGTGGAGCTAGAAGTTTAGGAGTGAGGAGGTCACAGGTCAGAGGAGAAGCAGGAGAAATCATCACGGAGGAAGGTGAACAGGAAGACGAGCCAGACTCCGTGTGGTTTTAAACAGCCACAGGTGGCTAAGGTTTTCACAAGGTTAGAATAATTAGGTTAAATCGTTATCTTTTGGCTCTGAAATTATTGAAATTATTGTATTGACATCTTGTTAATTGTGATCTTATTGATATATAGATTTGATTGTATAATTAAGCCTTAAGAGTCATGTTTCTACCAAGTAACTAGGCGCTAGTGGGTAGTGGGTGTTCTGTTCAGGAAACTTTCCCCTGATCTACCTGCCTATCACTGTACCAATACCATACAGTTTTACCACAACTTCTCTGTAGTACAGCTGGAGGTCAGGGATGGTGATTCCACCAGAAGTACTTTTATTGTTAAGAATAGTTTTCCTTATCCTGGGTTTTTGGTTATTTCCATAAGTCTAGGGACAAACTTAATACTATTGTTCTGCAAATGGAAAATATCAATAAAATAACATCTAATGATATTCTGGTATACTCATATATCAGTGACTCATTCAGCCATCATCAGAGAAGCTTACTCTGGGAACTCATACAGAGGCCAAACCTAGACAACGAGCAAAGAGCTAGAGTTTTTTTCATACTCAATCCTAAATGGGGTGTCTTAACCAATCCTATCCCGTAAGGGCTCAGAGAGCTATTTGAGAGACGATGCTACCAGAATGTAAGAACAAAGCATGGATACCTCCCAAAAACTGTGTCTTACAGATGCTGCAGGACTGATACACACATGAACTCAGAGACTGTGGCAGTATGCACGGGGCCTGCATGGGTTCAAGAGAGGAGGGGTCCAACTATTAAAAGGGAAAGTTCGCTCAGGTTTCAATCCTTAACTAAGAAGCTATCTGCAGCTGGCATTTACTTGGAAAGGAAAAAAATTAATTTTCTCCAGAGGAGACTCACTGGGGATGTTAAGGTTTTGCCCCATGCCCAGCAGTAGATGGACAATACAAATAAACTCACAGGAATATTTTTTTAGACATTTTGCCTCCTATTGCTTTGGACGTATTTTTTCTGGCATTTTACTTGTACATTATGATATCTGCTTTTGTGATTTGTGAATTTTCGTTTTGCTTTTGTGCGTATGCATCTTTCTTATGTATCTCTTTTTTTTTCAATTCTGATTTGGTTTTAGCGCATTTTTTGTTGTTTATTTTTGTTGTTGTTTCTTGATGTTTCCTTGCTCCCTACAATGATCAAAAAAGGACAGTCATATTGCTGTGTGCTGAGCAGGTTGAAAAATATCTGGGGGAACTTAGGGGATGGGAAATGGTGATCAAAATATTTTGTATCAATATATTCTATATAAATATATTCAAATATAAATTTGTATATATACTCAATAAAATGAAAGAAGATGTCCTAGACACTCAAAATATCAACATCCCTGTGAATTGATAAATTATAATAAAATTATTATTCATAAACAAACCAGGATTAAGCACACATTTCTTTGCCTGTTTAAAACATGATTCCTTTCCATGAAAAGGATAGCTGTTAACCTATTGGGAGGAAAAGAACAACGAGGAGATACAATACCTCCTTAGAATTATGCTTCCATGAGCATTATGTTCAAGTATTTCACAATAAGTAGTATTTATAAAAAACTAATGCTATGTTTTTTTTCCTATAAAATATCAGGTTTTTGTTTTGACACAGTATAGCAAATGAGTTCTGATCTCAGGAAACTTGAGTGTGGATGCAGTTGCCATCATTTAATATACCCATATCACCAAAAGCTGGCATTAATAAGCCTATTCATGATTGTCTAAACACTTAGTATCTCCATAGTTAATGGCCTTTCGGTATCTTGGCAGTAGTGCCATTTTTAAAATAAGTTTAATTCAACTAGATAAGAAATAAATGTGTTTGGAAACTCAGGATAAAACTATTTTAAGTATCTTCAGTTAACTACATTTCCTGCATCATTCACATAAAACCACTTGATATATTAAAACAAAACTAATTTGCTCCCTCAGGCAATGCATTTAAATATAAAATTTGAGAATATTAAATTTTACATGTCAGAGGTTATGATACGTTTTAAATATATAGATGTACTTAGTAATAATAAATAATGTAAAGTATGTCCAATGCTAAGACAAGATATATAATATACTTTCCCTAATTTAACATAAGACTATGGTATATTTTAAATGAAAAGATGTAATCAATAAAAATGATATAAATCATATGACCCACACTGAAATAAGCTATTTACATATGTATTTTGCTAATCTAACACATAAATTTTTGAGATCTTACTATTTAACATGACCCATAAAGAAATATGGATATGTAGATAAGAACAATGAACCGTGGCCTCCATGATACCACGTATGAAGAAATATATATCCTAAAAGTATAACATTACGTATAAAATTATAAAATAAAAGTCATGTCAATGTAAGAAGACAAATCTCATGTTAACCTTTTAAGCACATCAAAAATGCTATCACATTCTACAGATGAAAAGGCAGGCTAATTTACTTAACCTCTGAAATATAAATCTTCAAAAGTGAGTTAGTCCAAGCAAGACTCAGAAAAAGACATAGTTAACCCCACAGTTGAAATTTTGAATCAGTAAATTACGGTGACTTCAAGTTATTCCACAACAATAAAAGCAGCCATGTGTTTGCTCCTTGGATTCAGGGCTAGACTCAGACACTCATAACTGACATTTACCTCAATGTAGCTTAAGATGGGGCTTAAAATCTAACAAGAATATGGATCTCTTGCCATTATTAATAAATTGTATCTGCTCAACTTAGTAAGCTATATTCTGAGATTTTTCACAAATGTGTTCATTTATACTTTGATGATAGCTCTTTGTCCTTTTTTGCAATTGTGTTTTCATCTGCTCATCTCTTCTCACCAAAATAGAACTCTCTACTTCCATGCCTCATATAAAACAACTCTTTCTACTGCACACGACAAAAAGCATGAGATTTGTGTTTCTAAATCAGGCTTATTTTGATAAAAAGTTGATAAAAAAGTGAGATCCATGGTTGAGGGAGAAAATGACATGAAATTCCTCTTCAAAAATTGAGTTCTGTTAAGCGAAGGAAATCTTCATGACCATGGGAGCTGTGGACATGCCACAATTTGGTAGACCATCATAAGTGATAACATTGTCACATCAGTGGTAGCATGATGGCTGTGAAGTAGGAGAGCATTTTATATATTCCAAAAGCATGAAGACATTTAGGTTAAGGAGAAAGGGTAGACGATGGAGCAGCAATGTGTAGACTGATGGAGAAACACGAATGGGAAAATGAAAGTCAGAAAGGGTATGTGTGATCTAACAATCTGAACAGCTCCACTCCTACCCATGCTCTTGAAAATAAAATAGTTTTGCTATTCTTTATCATTAGGGAATATCAAACAGTATACCATTTTTCTTTATTCATATAAGTGTTGTATTTCTAGATTTAAGAACTTGATAATTCATAAAAATGTGCTTTGTCTTCCTTCTATGGATCTTTCTTGGTTTACCTACTTGGGGTGAGGGTTATAACTTACTTTTTTGTGGGTTTCTTTTTTTACACATTCTTTAATATCATTTATTAATTATCTCCATAGTTATTGTATAATTTAGTTTTAAGTGTATACTGCCTTGGCAATTTTTTTATTATTTTCTTTATTTACATTTCAAATGTTATCGCCTTTCCTCATTTCCTCTCTGAAAAACCTCCTATTCCCTCTCCTCTCCCCTCCCTTGCCCTCCAACCTATTCTCTTTTGCTTCCTGAACCCACATTCCCCTACAATGGGGCATAGAGCCTTCACAGGACCAAGGACCTCTCCCCCATTGATGATTGACTAGGCCATCCTCTGCTATATATGCAGCTGGAGTCATGAGTCCCACCATGTATACACTTTGGTTGGTGGTTTATTCCCTGGGAACTCTTGGGGTACTGATTAGTTCATATTGTTGTTCCTCATATGAGGTTGCAAACCCCCTCAGTTCCTTGGGTCCACTCTCTACCTCCTCCATTGGGGACCCTGTGCTCGGGTCCAATGGACGGCTCTGAGCATCCACTTCTGTATTTATCAGGCACTGGCAGAGCCTCTCAGGAAACAGCTGTATCAGGTTCCTGTCAGCAAGCAATCGTTGGCATCCACAATAGTGTCTGAAGACAAGGCACATTTTTATTCATAAAGTTTTGTTCTCTTATCTTGACAAATGAGAATTTCATAGAACTCCACGAGGTGGCATCTTGTTCTATAACTGTCTCCAAAAACAACACAACTTTTAGACTGCATTTTCTACAACCACTCCACTGCCACAAGGCAGACCTGCTGACACCTACTTCAGCCTACAGGAATAGATACTTAATGACGTAGGCTCTGGCCTTACCCCTGGACAGTTAGAATGGAGACAATTTATCCTAGGTCAAACTAAAATAGATAAAAGAAAGTACAAGCCATTGCCACCTTTTATGAAAATTTTAGAGTTATTTTTCATAGCTGTATATTCTAATTATTCAAAGTTTCGTTGTTAAATTTAATTAATAAAATACTTAGTAAATTGTAAAAAAAGAACTTGACTATTAGAAATAGTGTTAGAATAAACAGAAAATATGCAAATTTCTGTTTTGCATGCTGACTTTGGTTACAATATACATGTTTATGAGTACTATAGCAAGATAGTATTTCTATTTTGAGTCTTTTCAGAAAACTATGCATACTGGTTGCATAGCAGTTGTACTGATTCACAAGGCTATAAGCAGTATATAACTGCTCCTTTTCCAGCACCTTTGTGTTTCTTTTTTCTTCTCTTGATGATATCATCTCATTAAGCTACATCTGGATATTAAAAAGTTTAGATTTACATTTCTTATCAGCTCATTTTTCCATATCTGTTTCCCATTTGTCCTTTTATCAAGATCCATCTCGTCAATTTATTTTCCTGTTTATTTATTGAACTAAATATTAATTTGAAAATAGCTAGAAATGTAAATACATATAGTTCTATGTGACTATTACTGGGTATAGAACTAAGATATTTTAAAACATTTTTATAAGTCAAATGGTGTATAGTACTATAATACAATACCAATTTTAGTTTGAAAATAGCTAGATTTATAGTTATATGCAGTTCTGTGTGACTACACCTGATTCTTTTAAAACTTTTTATGTTAAGTCAAGTGTGATGTATTCTATAGTATACTACCAACATACATACCAAATATATATGCATATACCAAGGACAATATTAAAGATTGGTATAATACCATCAAACAAAAAGCATTTAATTTTCTATTCTCTTTCTCTATCAAAATATACAAATATATATTTTTCAACCAATTTTCAAGGGAATACATGATAAAGAATACTTAAGGCTGCATAACACAAATGATATTCATGTTGTGAAAAGTTTTGATTTTAGACCATTTCACACTAAAATTCTCAGAGGATAGATGTTCAGACTTGATAGATTTGGATAAGATACCTACAACTTTCTTACACATGTTGATCAGTATAACATATTCAAAAGCAATATCAGCAGAGATTTAATTATTTTTTAAAAATTTAACAATTTTTCTAAGTAACACCAAGGAAATGTAATAACTTGTAGCTTTGAAGATAATTCCCAAAGTGAAACATGATAAAAGAGTCCTTCATTATGGTAAATGGTCACAAATACTACTTTTTACCTTTGAAATATAAGTATATTTGTCAAACTGGGCTAACAGAAAATATGTGGAGACATTATGTCAGTTATTTTTAATTATGCAAACAATTTTCCTATAGAACATACCCCCATATACAATGTGCATGCATTTATTTAGCTATTATTGTATTTTCTGTTTACATGAATATTGCGATATTTAAACTTAGGATGTGGGATCACTAGACTAACTTATAACCAAAGAAAAGGGGTAAGTGTATTCACCAAAATATTTGAGGATGTTCAATATCTAGTGCAACTATGCCTCAGTAGACAAAACAATCTGTATTCATGGGCTCACTGAAAACAAAAATCAGAACTGAATCAAGAGTAACAAAAACAATACTAGATTTTCTGTGAAGAAATTTGAGTAAGATGCATTAGGTCTGTTCTTAGAATTCTAGCACAGAGAAATCTGTTGTCTGAATCATTGAATAAAATAGGGTTTGGTGGTATACAGCTGAAATTTCTGAACTCAAGAGGCAAGGTTAGCATCCTCAATTCTATTATGAGTTCAAGGTCAGCCTGCCCTGCCAGTTCTATGTCTAAGAAAAGAAATTATGTAATTTTTAATACATAACTTTTATAATATTTGCAATTCTTAGTATCCCAGTACTTAGGGAAAGAATAGCATCCTCAGTAAGAATTTTAATAAATGTCACACATGAAATAAAATGCTAGTCTCACATAATATTATTTTGATACTCTGAACAAAAATGTGAAACCTAATAAAATGATATGACATTTTACAAAATAATATGACTATATTCCATAGAAGAAGCCAGAAAAAGAAGAATAGGATTGGCTAATTTCTAAAAGCTGAAAGATTAATGAGACAAATATAGGCAAATTAGACAAGTAGAGTCAACACATAATTGGCAAATGGTCAATAGAGTTTTAATAATCATACCCAGGTAGCCTTAGAAGTACAAACAGGAGAAGAAATGTCAAGTTTTCATTCACATGACATGATAGTTTCAGAAAAACCATAACTTCCTAATGAAATGTTTTATTATACTTTAATAATTTCATACAATTATTTTGATCATATTCACCCTCTTTTCCAATTGCTCCTATATCCACTCCTTTTCCTACTACTACAAAAATGAAATATAATAATAATTTTGAATGCACATTGATGTTTCTAACTTACGATGGAAATATTCCTTATAATTCTAATTCTTCACAACTATGGTATAGCTATGTCACTTTTATGTGTCTGTGTGTGTGTGCTTGTGAGTCAGTCTTTGTCAGTTCTTCTACACATGCTTGTGCCTCTCAACACCTGTCTGAGCATAGATTACAGAGGAAAATTCTCACTGAACGTTCAGATCATCTGGAGACCAGCAAGCCTAAGTGATCTTCCCTTACCTCCCTGATGCGCTCTGGGGTAACAAGTGCTATGAGGTCACACCCAGGTTTTTACTGTGTGCTGGTAAGTTAAAACTCAAGTCTTCACATTTGAGCTATTAGATGAGCCATCTCCCCAGCTCTACAATTTCAACTCAAAGTCGTAAACAAATAAAAGAAAAATTTACATAAAAGATTAACAAAATATAAAATAATATTTATGATGAAGATAAAAAGCATCTAGGTGTCCTTAAATTGACCTACTATTTATTAATTATATTTATTATTTAAGTTAAATTCATTTAACTAAAAACTCTAAGTCAGTTTTTATATATACATAGATATGCAAAATTTTCTTTATCCAGTCTTTTGTTGAGAGATTATGATTATGGTTGAGCAACTGTCCTAGTTATAGGGTGGAAGATCCTTGTTGTATATACCAAAGAGTAGTAGTATAGCTAGGTCTTGAGTAGATTGATTTCTATTTTTCTGAGGAACCTTCATATTGAATTACATAGTCACTGTACTTATTTGCATACCAATCAGCAATGGAGGAGTGTTCCACTTGCTACACATCCTTGCCAGCATGATTTGTGTTTTTGATCTTCACCATTCTAACATCAATAAGATGGAACAATCAAATAGTTTTGATTTGTATTTCCATGATGACTAAGGATGTTGAACATTTCTCCTCCTATTGATGCCCTACAAGGCCCAATGTGGCTTAAGCCATGGGTCACTCCATGTGTATTCTTTGGTTGGTGGTTTAGTCCCTGGGAGCTCTAGGGGTGAAAATAACAACAATTTGAATCCTTCATTTCCAATTTGTAACCCCTTGATGTCCTTCAGTTGTCTTATTATTCCTACTAGAACTTCAATTGCTTTATTGTATAGATATAGAATGGCCAACCATGTCTTATTTCCAATTTTAGTGGAATTACAGTAATTCTTCTCCATTTAATTTGATGTTGGCTATCAACTTGCTGTAAATTTATTATGTTTAGATATGTCACTTCCTTCCCTAATCTTTCTAAAATGATTTTGATGAAGATAATTTACTGACTGAAGAATGACTTAGCAGTTACGAGTTCTACCTGTTCTTCCAGAGAATCCCATTTTGGTTCCCACCAACCTCATGGAAATTTACCACATTTCAGTTTGAGAAGATCTAACACCTTCTCTCCAGAGGTACTAGGTACACAAATAATACACAGATTTACAAGTACTTGTTTTGCCTAAAATACCCATATCCAGAACACAGCATCTCACAGCAATCTTTCCCAACTCCTTATTATTCCTTCTTTACAGGATATTTTATTCATATACATAGACATTTTACTGAAATGTATTAGTTGAGTTTCATTTTCATATATTCATGTAGTGTACCTGGACCATATCATCATTCTCCTGTCTTTTATCTATCTCCTCCATCCTCTGGCATCCTATTCCTCAGTCCTCTACTTTCAGGTGCCTTTTCTTTTTCTAGATTCCTTTATAACATTTGTCATTGTATTTCACTCCCACGAGTTTTACTTATTACTGTATCTATATATTCTATATATTCATTACTAAATTTTCATCCTAGAACATGTGTATTTAATGTTTATATATTTCCATATTTTATGAGAACTTATGTAAACTACTTCCTTTCATTCCTAAATAACTTAAAGTTGGCATTTGTTTAAATTATAATATGTATGTAAGAGAGAAACAAAGTATCACCCAATGATGAATTTAAGTTAAAATTTTCAGAAAGCTTCACAGGAACATCTTGGTATAAAAGGCAAAACACATTTTAAAAACTGAAATCGCAGATAACCTCCTGCAATGTGAATAATGAAATTATCCACTATAGTGATAATCTAATACATTTATACATTGTACATTTACTACATGGGTTCCTTCCAAGAACCTTGCAAGGACCTAGAAAAGGAGGCAGAAAGAATGCAAGAATGTTAAGAGTCAGAGGTAGTGAATGAATATAAGAAAACATTATCATCTGGATATAGCAGGACAGTGCAGAGATGAACTCACAGCAGCCTTGACAACTCACACAAGCTTCATGTGAGCTCGGAACATACTAAACAACAGCATGTAGAAGGGATATCCCATACCTAGTTAAGGAGTTATTTATTGGCAATTGGTAGCTGCTGTGTGACTAAGCCTATTTACTTTAAGAAATAGATTTAACCTGTGGTAGGTTGACAATTCAGCTGAAGACCACTAATTGAAAGAGAACATGGACGCTGTAAGAAATTACAAAGAACTAACATTTTCTTGGTGGTATTCTTTTAGATGTATTTCTATAATTTTATAGCATAAATATATCGATAAAATTTGAACAATTAAAAGACTAAAAAGGAAAATATAAACATCATTGAAAATAAGCAGGGAAGCTGGACAGTGGTGGCACATGCCTTTAATCTCAACACTTGGGAGGCAGAGGCAGGTGGATTTCTGAGTTCAAGACCAACCTGGTCTAGAGAGTGACAGGCAGGGTTATACTGACAAACCCTGTCTCAAAAAACCAAAACCAACCCCCAAAAAACCAAAAACACAAAACACAAAACAATACAAAACAAAAGCAGGGAAAGCACATACTATGCTTTAGTATGATGAATGCATAAATTAGGACTTATTTGTTAAATCAAATGGGATTGTAGGGCTGGAGAATTTTAGAATTAAGAAAAAAAGGAGCATTTAGTAGAAACATATTGGTGGGAATGTATACTGTGTAACCTTCATCTAGAAGGGCATGGAAAACCTCTGTAACAGCCAAGAATGCAGACTATCCAGTTTCAGAAACCTGTTGGCCACAAAGCTCCCCCTCCCCCCAGCTAGGTCCATCCAAGAACAAAAAGGCAGGATATGAGCCAGCCATCCGGATGGTTCTAGGGAATGGTCAGCCATAAAGTGAATAGACCAAACCACAATCTTGTGACCAAACCACATTCTTGTGCATAATGAGTGTATAGGATGTTTTCCTTATGACCCTGACTCAACTAGGAGCTGGGTCTCTTTAGAATTTTCCACTGTTCTCTTGTTATGTTTCCTTGGTAACCCCCTCACGCCCCCCCAGTTTGTGGTTTTTCCCTTTAAATACCCCTTATTCCTCGTGCTTGTGGTCGAACTCTTCTGGCCTGCTAGGCCACGTGTTCGACCCTAGATCTGGCTTCTCCTGAATAAACCTCGTGTGGTTGCATCAAGACCAGTCTCTCGTGAGTTATTGAATGGTCGAGTCACCCTGAGACTTGAGTGAGGATCTCCCCAGCTCTGGGGGTCTTTCATTAGCTAAGGCACTGCTGATTTAACAAGAAGAAGGTTTGCCCACACGAATAAGGTGTGCGTCTTAGAAAAACCCTTATAGCAGACAGACTCAGAGGAAGTCTTTGGTAATGAAGTGAATGGAAGATGTTTGGAATATGTGTTTTCTTTCAGCTGGTATGCAATAAATAATGAGACTCGCAGGGAAAGCATGAGATGGTGTTTGTTTCTTGGTTTCTCCTTTTATTTTCCTTTTGCTTTCTAGCAAGTGTGGGCCCCAACACCATATGGAGCAAAAGGGAGCAGATGAGAGGGATTTAGGTCACACTCATGGATGCCTTCAAATATCTAAGAGTGTGATTCCATGATTCCTCCCCACCTTCCACTTTTCCTAACTAAAAAAAAAATTGAAACTGTCATAGTGAAATATAACTAAAGACAAAACCCAGGAAGGAAAAGCTTGCAGCACAGTAGTTTCCCTTTCAGAAGCTTTAGCAGGGAAGCACTTGGTGCCAGTGTCCTACAATGAGGAGAGCTTAGCCTGTGGCTTGAAAGCAGGCTGTCTTTACTGGATGTGCCCTATGTAGGCATGAGGATTACTTCAGAGCAACTGTAAAGTACTGAAGTCTAAACAGAACAGCACTCCGTTCTTTTACCTAACTCCAATGTGATGCCCCCAAAATTCTCAAATGCCAAAAATATGATATAGCTGTCTCATTCTTAAGATCCTTAATCCTGGTCTAGTCTGCGGGTTTAGGATTGCTTTGTTTTCAACAACAATTTTGTCTGGTCAGAGAAACTTGCACAGTGGAAAATATTTCTACAGCAATAAATGAGATCTCCAGGATAGCTGTTGATGAGGGAAGACTCACCAGAAACAAATGAACTAAATAGAAGTTACACTAATGAGATAATTTTCAACAGCATTTCCAGTCTCCTGAGTTAAATAGTATGTACTAAATACTCTATTTGCTTCATATTTTATTAAAGTATATTATTATATACATTTGGAGAGCATAAAACATTATGTGTTTTAGTCTCAATGTATTATCTAACAGATTGTCAATTTGTTTTTAATTCATTTTCCAAAAAGTTGGAGATCTGAAGGATGCTTTGACACTAAACATGGAGATGCAGAGTTGGGAGATTGCCCAGCTGGCTTCCTGTCTTGCTTTGGGGATGACAGTTAAGTGACTAAATGAATCTCAGAAGAGACTTTGAACTTTGGACTTTTAACATTGTTAACTATGGGACTTTTGAATTTAGACTGGATGTATTTTGTATTATCCAATGTTAGGTATGGCCCCCATAGACTCATATGTTTGAACAAGCCTATGCTTGGCCTGGGGGTGGCACTGTTAGAAGGGGATGGAATAGTGTGGCCTTGTTGGAGTAGATGTGTCACTGCCAATATAGGCTTTAAGACCCTCATCCTAGCTGACTGGAAGCCAGAAGTCTGCTAGCAGACTGCAGGTGAAGATGTAGAACTCTCAGCTCCTCCTACACTATGCCTGCCTGGATGCTGCCATGTTCCCACCTTGATGATACTGGACTAAAGCTCAGAACTTGTCATCCAGCCCTAATTAAATTCTTTCCTCATTAAAAAAAAAAAGTGTCTGATCTTGGACCATACACTGGATTCTAAATATTCAATTAATATATTCTGCTATAAAAATGGTCTCAGTTTAAGCACTTACATAGGGGAAATAATTGTTATATGGGTATAAAATGGGAATGGAATTTTTAACACTATTTTTATTTTTTTATTAAGATTATAGGTATAATTCTTGCTTTCTTTTCCTGCCTCCAAAAAACCCCATATACTTTTCTCTGTTTTGCCAATCTCTTCTTTGTTAATTGTTATTGAATTGATATATTATTTTATTTACATAAATTGAGTGGAGCCGGCCTGCAGCTCCAGGAACCTGGGTCCTCTCAGATGGAGGTTTGAAAAGGACCTGGAAAATAAGAGGGGTCGAGAGACAAAGGAAAGAGAGGCCAAGTATCGTATCAAGGCTTCAATTTACTTAGGGATCTTTTGGGATTATACAGGCAGAGGTAAAAACTGAAACCGAATCTCCAGGTACAAGATATATGCATAACATAAACACTTCAGCAGACGTTAGACGCCAAAGTTTCTAGCAACTCAAAGTTTCCAGGCAGGTAGGCGTGGTGTTTGCAGCTAGGTGTAACTTCCATACCGCTCCTCTTTCAAAGGCAAACTGGCAGTCTGTGGTGGGCCACTGTCTTGCCCGGCAGGTGGCCGCCTCTAGGCTCAGGCTGCCAGAGTCTGTGGCAGAGCTGAGGGGGGAAGGAGAGCCAACAATAAATACTCCTGAGTTACAATCTTCTCAGTGTGTGTAATGTTACTTGCATGTGTGTCTTCCAAGCTTTTGGCATTGGAAAATTGATTGATGTGCTCTTCCTCATAGAAGACTATTTTTCTTGCTCTACTCCAAGCTTTCCTAAGTTGCCTGTAGTTCTTTGTGTCAAATGTCTACATTTTAAAGGAAATATAGTAAATTTGGGGTCTAGCTTTCTTTTGTACCTTCTTCTTAACAAAATACCTTTATGTCACCTACAGACTTTCCATTTGGATTATGATGAATGACATACAGTGCTTGGAGTTTCATACCAGTTCAACGATGGTGAGTGTGAAATGATGTATCAGTGGCCTAAAGGAATAGAGAAATTTTTTATTCAGTTGGATTGTTTTTCAAAAGAATTTAATTGATGTAGCTAAATCAAACAATTAATCATAGTTTCAGGAAAAAGTAAACTCCTTGCTAATTCACCATGTGATTTCCAAGTCAATAATATTCCATGTGACTATTTTGAAGAGTGGACTTCTTTCAAAATGTTTATGCTTAGAATCTAGAACTTAGGCTGGAGAGATGGTTCAGTGGTTAAGAGCACTGACTGCTCTTCCAAAGGTCCTGAGTTCAATTCCTACCAACCACATGGTGGCTCACAACCATCTGCAATGTGATTGACACCCTCTTCTGGTGTGTGTAAAGATAACTACATTGTACTCATATACATAACATAAATAAATAAATCTTTTAAAAAAAAGAATCTAGAACTTGGTGAAATTTTTTATAACTTTTTCTCACTGACAGATATGTTCAATTTTCATGCACAAATAGTTTTTAATGAATTTATCTTATTAATACATACCCAAATGAAGACCAAGATATATATTTCTCCTTAAGAATTCATTTTCCAAAAAAATGTGGTTCATATACACAATGGAACACTATATAGCTATTAAAAACAATGTAATGAGTTTTGTTCTGTTCCAGAGTCCACAGCATCTTCTCCTGCAGTGCCAGCTTCGTCCTTTAGACATGGTGGTAAAGGTTGGAGTACACAAATTTGTCTGTTTTGGGTGCCAAGTTACAAGGGCTTCTCTTCTACATCTGGCAAAGTGGATATTGTTGCCATCTATGACCCCTTCATTGACCTCAACTACATGGTCTACAGTATGACTCCACCCATGTCAAGTTCAATGGCACAGTCAAGGTTGAAAATGAGAAGCTTGTCATCAACTGCAAGCCTATCATTGTCTTCCAGGAGAGAGAGATCTCCCTAACATCAAATGGGGTGATGCTGGTACTGAGCATGGCATGGAGTCCAATGGCACCTTCACCAACATGGAAAAGGTCAGGGCCCACATGAAGGATGGGGCCAAATGGGTTATCATCTCTACCCCTTCTGCTGATGCTTCCACGTTTGTGATGGGTGTGAACCACTAGAGGTATAACAACTTGCTCAAGCTTGTTGGTAATGCTTACTGCACCACCCTGGCTAATGTCATTGAAAGACCCCCAGAGTTGGGGAGACCCTCACTCAAGTCTCGGGATGACAAGACCACCGAATAACTCATGAGAGACCGATCTTGTTGCAACAGCATGAGGTTTATTCAGGGGAAGCCATATCTGGGGTCAAATACGTAGCCTAGAAGGCCAGAGGAGTTCAACCCCAAGCACAAGGAACAAGAGGTATTTAAAGAGAAAAACCACAAACTAGGGGGAGTGAGGGGGAATTCTAACCCAAGGCATTCAGTCAGTTAGGAAGGGGAACATATTCATTTTAGGAATGTAATCTTTATCTACTGGTCAGCAGGATGGAGAGCCTCATGAACCAGTTGACCTTTGTTCCTAGTTCCACCCTCATTGTAGTTCGGCCAGGAGGGGCAGGTCTTTTTAGGGTTCTTGAACATTTCCTGGCCCAACACTGTGTTTCAATACAATTCATTACACAGGGATCACTACACAAGGGTTTAAAGATCCATTCTGTCCCATTAGATCATGAGAGACTTACTTGAATTAGGCCTCAGAGGAATTCAAAAACCCTATAAGAATGCTTCAGATATTTAATAAACATATCAGTGACTTGGAAACTGTTGGTAATCTCTTATTATGGATTAAATGCTTAATATCTTGAAAGCATCAAATAAAAACTATACATCCACATACATATTGTCTGTTATTATCTTGCCTGCTTTCAAAATCTTCAAAGTCTACCTTTAAACTTTCCTTGGCATAATAATATGAACATAATAGTTATTTGTGTACCTGAGGACACAGGTAAGAGCCAACTTTGTCATATTTGAACATGAGAAACTATACAAAATTTGTGATTAACAAGTACAAGGAGAACACGAAGTTCCTTGGGGGAGCTATGTTGTAGCATAATTCAAATTGCAACCTTAAACACAATTAAGAGATTTAATTAAATTTAATTTATTATAAATTGATTTCAATTTGATTTAATTAGAAACAGAAGTATTTGCAATGCTTATCTAATATCAATCAATTTTCAAATGATTAGAGACAAGAAAAGAAAAGGAAGTTTTCTAGTGGTTAATTTGAATTTATTCTATTTGCATTAGACTTGGAAAATCTATATTTTATAAAACATACTAAGTAATGCATCGGAGAGAATATGATTTATGTTTCAAGAAAGCATATCCATTATCTGTCACTGTCAAGTATTATCTTTGCAATTCCTCTTTTTTAAAACACCATTTATTGTCTCAGCAATATTTGTAATGTAGAACATCTGTATGGTTTCATAAAAAGCACATTGCTCACAGCTGCTCATTGTACTGCCTGCAGCTGTGGTGTAGTTTGCTTAGTAATGCCTGGGCTTCCAATTTTATCACTGAGAAGGAAGCTATGAAGCCCAGATGGTGCATATTAATTATGTGGTAATGGGTGCTGGCTTGCCTTCTATTTCTCAGCAGGCCTCCTATTGATCTCAGTTCTCTCAGGAACTGATACATGTTTGAGGAGGAGTCACTTTGTATAAATCTCATTTTCTTTATCAATATAATGAACATGCCAGTTTCAGCCTGCTTTCTCGAGCTCAGTGTTGATGAGGCTACACAGGATCATCAAAACACAGAACTGAGTATCATAACCAAAAGGCTCCATGCTTATGTGACTTCTTAAAGATTTTGTATTTCCCAGAATATATTCATCTGAATAAATTTATTTTTCAACTTACTGCAATGATCAAGAGTAGTTAATCTTTTTCTTTTAATGATCTTGTATTCCCTAAAATAAAGGAAGCTAGCTATTATAAGAAACTAAATATATCTGACTGGAATTTTCTTCAGATGTAATTTAATAGTCACATTGATATACAACCTCATTGGGGGTAAGAGGGTAGTATCCTTTCTGTATTTTTTTTTTGTTTTTTGTTTTTGTTTTGTAAAAATATATATAGTAACAATTACTGTCTGGTAAAATACATTTCTGGGCTGTTCATTTGGTATCTAATAAACAAAACTATACTCCTCCTTGTGTAATACATCTTCCAATCTGAGCATTTCTTAGTTGTCTGTGGCTATTTGTGTAGGACTGAGAACTGATGAACTTTCTGCTGTTGTTTTCCTTCTTTAGCTGATGCTTAGACCGTTATATACATGAGATTTTATGGGCATACCTTCTGACATACTAGGAGACAAAGTATCACTACAAACTCCCTGATTCTCTTGTTCTAACAATGAAAAAAGTAGCATAAATTTGAGAGAAAGCAAGCAAGGGACTATTGCAGGATTGTGGGTGAGGAGAAGGGGAAAAATTATGAAATTATGTCATATTCTCAAAAATAAAAGAAATAGCTATGATAGATTTCTATGAAATGCAAATAAAGAAAGAAATCACTGTGGAATATTTACTTAAAATAATGCAGAGGACAGAACAGAGGGGGACCCTTGAAGTATAACGTTGTCTCACATATTTATGTACTTTTTTTACTAAAATGTAATATGATGTGAAAGTGAAATTCATTTTGTTCTTGATTAGATTATATTTGTAGTAAAGAAGCCAGAGCCTACAGTCGACCATACAAGAAATTGGCATGGGTATTTAGGAGCACTATAACAAACTATTGTTGGCTGTGTGGCTTAAAGTAACAGAAATTTATTCTCACAGCTCATAGTTTAACAAACTAGACACCTAAAGTCAAGGTCTATGATTTTTCAAGGAATAGTTAACATTTTTATCCTAGCTACTAGAAGTTGCCAGTAACTGTTGGCCCTTCTTGAAAAGTCGTTTTCTTCACAAGACAGATTTTTCTCTTTCTATGTCTCTGTCTCTATGTCTGGCTTCTTAATTCAAACACTCACTGACTTAGGGTTCATTGCATATTCAATGGCCTCACACTAAAAGTTGAGTTGAAATTCAAGTTCTTATTCTAAAATCCTACATGCAAACAGGAAGCTGAAACATATGAAGATAATTTAATTTCCTGGATCCTAAATAAATAGTAGCAATGTAATGGAAAGAAAGAAATAAGGTGATGGAAAGATGGCTCAGCTTTGAAGAGATATTGTTGTTCTATGGTAGACTACATTTCAATTCTCAGTACACATGCTAGTTCACAACCACCCTTACGTCTAACTCCAGGGAATCTGATAGTTTTGTGTGTATCTGCATAAGAACTCAAGTGCACATATACACACCACATAAATAAAAATAAAATAAATATTTTGGAAAAAAAAGAAAAATTAATAAGACAGTATTTAAGAACTGTGAAGCATTTTTTTTAAAAAAAAAAGGGGGGGGGAAATAAGGAAAAAACTAGAATATCTCAAAAGTAATAGACAAGAAAACGGAAGAAAGAAAGAACATGTATGTATGTATGAAGCATGCATGTACACACCTGTGGGGTGTGTGTGTGTGTGTGTGTGTGTGTGCAAACAGATGCTTAAGAACAGTTGTTGTATCCTTGTGTGTGAGTTGTTGTGAGTATCTGTAGGCAGATGCTTAAGAACATGGGTGTCGCCAGGCAGTAGTGGCGCATGCCTTTAATCCCAGAACTTGGAAGGCCAGTCTAGTCTACAGAGTGAGTTCCAGGACAGCCAGGGCTACACAGAGAAATCAAATCCTTGTGTGAGAGTTGTTTTGAGTGAATATAACCATCATGTGCATACTTAGGCGTACTTATCAGTGTAGATGTATATATGTATGTGAAGATAAAGGTACACATGAACGTACATGTGTGTGATATCTGATAGTATGTGTTAGGGCTTTATTTGACCACTTTCCATCTATATTTTTGAGATAGGTCTTTCACTGAACATGAAATTCAGCAATTGGTTAGGCTAGTATGTCAGTGAGTTACAGCCAGGAATTCACCTGTCCCAAGCCTAGTGCTGAGGATTATAGGAATGAGTTGTTACTCTAGACATTTTAAGTCAGACTAGAAAGTCAATGTGATTGAGCCTTGGGCACCCTACTGGTTTAGCCAGCCCTACAACCCTGTGTTGTCAAGTCTAAAATTCATGAAAAATTCCCAATCATCAATAAAAGAAAAGAGAAGAAATCATAAACAAACTGGTCTCTTTTTCATTTTGCAAATGTGACTTGTGAGAACGTCATCATTTATATTGCTCTATAAGATGCTACAGCACTGCTCTTGTGTGAGAAAGTATTCTATTTTCCTGTGTGGTATTATAGTGCATTGTAGGGCAGTAGTCTATTCAGACAACCTAGGCCCAGTTGAGTAATAGGCCTAGAACCCCAGAGCATGCAGTGGGCAATTTATGTTCACAAGGGATGGAGGGTGTTCGGCCAGAACTCCTGAGTCTTTGGCCCCTGTTTCAGTCACAACCTCTCACAGCTGTCCCCGCAGGAGATGTGTGCTCTATCAGGTAGACAATGCCCCAAGCTCGCAGCATTCCAGCTGGACTCTTCCCTCCCCTCTCTCTTGCTCTTTCTTCCTTCCCCTGTCCTCCTTCCTCTCTTGCCTTCTTCCTCCCTTTCTTGCTCTTTGGTCTCTCTCTTGCCTTCTTCCTCTCTTGCTTCCTCTCCTTTCTCTCTCTCTACATGACCAGCCTATTTTCTCTTTATTTTAATAAAAGTATCTCACTCATGCATTGCCTTCTTTTTAACTAATATGCTGCACAGCCCCAGGCCCTCAGCAGCAGAGAGCTCCAGACAGCAGCAGAGAGCCAAAGCTCCAGGCCCCAGCAGTAAAGAGACTCGGGTATCAGTGGCAGGAAGCCCTAGGCAGCAGCAGAAAGAGACACCCAGGCAAACAGTGCATAAGTACTCTAAAGAAATGGAACCCTGTGAATATATACATATTTAAGAAAAGGGGGAGGATTCTCCAAATTGACGTATTCCATAAGAGTTCAGAAGGCCAAAGATTTTCTCTCTAGGTAAGTACTTACTAGTTGTTCAGTCCAGAAAACTATTAGCATAGCATTCCTACTTGATGGTGAAACTTTAGGAAATTCCAGTTACCTGTACTTAAGTCAGTTAGAAGGCTGAAGCTAGAGTTTGATGCCAATTAAGAGTGACAGCCATAACACCAGCAAGCCTGGCAGAACTGCCATGGAAGATGCTAGGCTATATATATATATATGTATATATAAACCAAACCATGATTTTTTTCTTTAGTATATTTGATAGTTGTAACACACAAGAGTGTTGATATCATTGGATTCTTAACCATTTATGATATAAATATGTGGTTATATACCTAATATTGGAAACTACTAACTACTCAATGCTAGTAAATCAATGGTTATTAGAGGAGAATCTACATCTAATTTTCTAAAGCGGCATAATCTGTAACAACAACTTATAAACAATTTTTATACACATAAGTAAGTGGAGTCTTCCATTTTATCAAAGAAGCTCCTCTTTGAACCAAATGGCAACCAAAACCAGTCAAAATCGATTGTGGACCCTAGCTCTGATGGATACATTTGTAAAACATTCCCACTCCTAATATTCAGGAAACATTTTGGAAGAGGTATTGGAAAGATTGTAAAAAGTCAGAGGATCAACGACTTTACTTTGAAATCATGTCTCCTAGAAATTTCAGAAGATACACCCATAAAACTTCACCAACAGAACTAGCCAAATGTGACCTGAATAAGAATATCACCATGCTAAACTGTATGGCAAAAAGTCCATGAAGCCACAACCCTCCACAAAGAACTATAGGCAACTAAGTAAAGCTAGGAGCAAAAGAGGTAGCCTTCATTCACCAGGGAAGAAAGCATCAATTGGTTGTCCAGACCCAAATGGTCAGTCCTGAATCATACATGCTGGTAGCATTACACAGACTGACCAAGTTACATTTACCAATATATACTGACAGCATGCACTAACTATTATAATTTGAAGGAGATTGTCGAGGGCCATATAGGAGGGATTTTGTGGAAGAAAAAGGAGAGAGAAATGTTGTGATCAAATCATAATATAAATAATTTAAGGACAATATTTGAAAAAAAATCATCAGAAATAAGATTTTTTTAAATAAATTAACACAATCAAGTATTTAGTTTTTAACATGAAAGCTTTCTTCTTATTTTCTGTCAATTTACTGACAATCAATACAAATTAAATCTTCCGTGAAGATGTTCAAGATCAGATAGTAAATATGCTTTTCATATAACTCGAGTTTATGCTATAGATCAGCTGCATAAATACTGAGATCACTAAGATAAACTATGAAAATTTATTCTGCATTTTAACATAGTCAACGCATACTCACCCTTTATTAATCGTTTTAGCATCTTTTACAGTTCCTTGTGGTGCTTATTCTTCCTTTGTCAGGTGATAATAATGATGAAAGTAACATGTGATAAGCTGCGAGGATATATCATGTCCATATAGTACTTATTTATTTTTTTCATCTTCACTGTTTATTTTCAAAATGTTTTGGTGAGATTGCCTCTTATAGAAAGACTCAACAAGAGGAGTTAAGAACAGGTGTCATCTAAAACATGTTATGAGTTTTTTTTCTTGATCATAGCTACTGGAGAAGTCTCATTACATGGTGCAAACATATAAATAAGCTTTGGGTATAGCAAGACCAAAAAACTCTGTTTGTTTGTTTGTTTGTTTGTTTGTTTGTTTGTTTCAGAGTGCATATTAGTACACGAGTGCTTGGAAATGCTGAAGAATGTATTTTCACTTTTGAGATGTTTGCTACTTAGTGTAGACATTTTAATATTCTAAATAGTCTTATACTTCACAATGTGACTTAAACACAGGAAACTGGAGATAATTTAATCTTCCTACATCCTCTTTAAGGATCGGTGTTTGGAGGGAAGTTTGGCAACAGAAGGGCCCAAAGAGTACATTCAATTTGTGACCTAACCAAAATATAATAATTCTTAGTAACAAATCTTGTTTTCAAAATGAACTATGTACATTTTCTCTCTGGGGTCTTGCTAAGGCAGGACCAGCTGGGAGGCATAGGCCTCAGGAATTGCAGGGGAGTCGCAGGACTGCAGGGACAGGAACCTCTCAGATTCCAAGTAACAGAGCTGGATCAGCGAAACCATGTCTGCCCTGCTCCCTGCAAGCAGAGGGCCTGTATCCAGGGCAGGCTTCAGCCCCAGGAATCAGGCAGGACCATCCGGGAGGCATAAGCCTCAGGAATTGCAGGGGAGTTGCAGGACTGCAGGGACAGGAGCCTCTTAGCTTCCGAGTGACACAGCTGGATCAGTGACCATCTCTGCCCACTCCCTGCTAGGGGAGGGCTTCCCTCCAGGGCGGGCTTCAGCCCAAGGACTCAGGTGAGATCCGACATTTTCTCTCTGGGGTCTTGCTAAGGCACCACCAGCTGGGAGGCATAGGCCTTAGGAGTGGAAGGGGAGTTGCAGGGCAGCAAGGAAAGGTCAAGCTCTAAGACACCAAGAACTTCTAACACCAGAGATCAAGAGATGGCAAAAGCCAAACACAAGAATCCTACCAACAGAAACCAAGACTGCTTGGCTTCACCAGAACCTAGTACTCCCACCTCAGCAAGCCCTGGATATCCCAAAACACAAGAAAAGCAAGATTTGGATGTAAAAACTCATCTCACAATGCTGATAGAGGAACTTAAGAAGGACATGAATAACTCCCTTAAAGAAATACAGGAGAAAACAGATAAAGAGGTACAAGCCCTTAAAGAGGAAACAAAAAATCCCATAAAGAATTACAGGAGATCACAAGTAAACAAATAGAAGCCCTTAAAGAGCAAACCCAAAAATCCCATAAAGAAATGCAGGAAAACACAAACAAACAGGTGAAGGATCTGAGCAAAACCATTCAGGACCTAAAATTGGAAGTAGAAACAATAAAGAAATCACAAAAGGAGACAACCCTGGAGTTAGAAATCTTAGGAAAAAAAGGCAGGAAACATAGGTGCAAGCATCACCAACAGAATACAAGAGATAGAAGAGAGAATCTCAGGGGCAGAAGATAACATGGACAACATTGACAGAACAGTCAAAGAAAATGCAAAATGCAAAAAAAAACATAACCCAAAACATCCAGGAAATCCAGGACACAATGAGAAGACCAAACCTAAGGATAATAGGTATAGAAGAGAATGAAGACCTCCAACTTAAAGGGCCAGTAAATATCTTCAACAAAATTATAGAAGAAAACTTCCCTAACCTAAAGAAGGAGATGCCCATGAACATATTAGAAGCCTATAGAACTCCAAATAGACTGGACCAGAAAAGAAATTCCTCCCACCACATGATAGTCAAAACACCAAATGCACAAAACAAAGAAAGAATACTAAAAGCAGTAAGGGAAAAAAGTCAAGTAACATATAAAGGCAGGCCTATCAGAATTACACCAGATTTCTCACCAGAGACTATGAAAGCTAGAAGATCCTGGGCAGATGTCATGCAGACCCTAAGAGAACACAAATGCCAGCCTAGACTACTATACCCAGCAAAACTCTCAATCACCATAGATGGAGAAACCAAAGTATTCCATGACAAAACCACATTCACACAATATGTTTCCACAAATCTAGCCCTTCAAAGGGTATTAAATAGAAAACTCCAACACAAGGAGGGGAACTACATCCCTGAAAAAGCAAAAATGTAATCTTCCAACAAAACTAAAAGAAGATAGAGAGATGAACGGAACGCCAGCTCTAACTACAAAAGAAACAGGAAGCAACAATTACTTTTCCTTAATATCTTTTAACATCAATGGACTCAACTCACCAATAAAAAGACATAGACTATCAGATTGGGTACGTAAACAGGACCCAACACTTTGCTGCATACAGGAAACCCACCTCAGTGACAAAGACAGACACTACCTCAGAATAAATGGCTGGAAAACAATTCTCCAAGCCAATGGTCCCAA
>JADRCD010206344.1:15962-27072 GCA_019843815.1 Montemys delectorum
TGTGTGTGTGTGTGTGTGTGTGTGTGTGTGTATGTGTATGTGTAGTGTAGTAAGAATGAGAAATCTAACTCCTAAGCCACATGTTTCTCTCCGCCGCTTGTTAATTTTAACAAGGCAACTGGTGGTTTGGGCAGAGAGCTTGCTTTCTATTAACCATAGATTTCCCTTCTGTGGATCTCCTGTTTGTAATTTGGAGGTAAGAGTCTTGGACGAGAGAAGCCTGAATCCTCCCAACCCAACCAGAGCAGCCCTAGGAATTTGGGATCGTGGTTCAAGATAACAAGAAAAGAAGAAGAAGGAGGAGGAGGAGGAGGAGAAGGAGGAGGAGGAGGAGGAGGAGGAGGAGGAGGAGGAGGAGGAGGAGGAGGGAAAGAGAGGGGGAGAGGAAGGGGGAAGGGAAGAGGAAGAGGAAGAAGAAGAACAACAGGAGGAAGAGGAAGAGGAGGAAGGACAGGAAGAGGAAAAGGAACAAGAAGAAGAACAAGAACCAACAGTTGCACTGAAAAGGGCTGTGCTCACTTGTATCCAGTTTGCTTGTAGGAACTGAGACTACATAGTGTGCATCCTAGTTTGTAATTAGGGACATAGCAGAGGTGGTCATTGTTAGGGACATTTTTGAGGCAAATGTCTTCAAAGTGTATGTACGTCACAAGCTCTATGTCCAGCTGCATTGCTCCATGGCATATACCACTCATAGCAAAGCAGTTGGGCATCCATTTCTTGAAGCACCGTGAGAGCTGCCTCACAACTTTCACCAAAGCATTGTTAGAAAGCAGGCTTCATAGGACAGAAAAAGTCTGTCTTGGAAAAATAAAATAAAATGGCAAACATTAAAAGAAAAAAGGAAGGTACTGAGTTGTAGAAGATAACTAAGTGGCCATTATAGTGTGGCCACAGGGGACCATTTGTTCAAGTGCACATAGTAGATATACAGTAGGTTCATCCGAGGAGTCAAAATATTTGCTTTTGTGTGGTGATGTATACTTATAATTCCAGCACTCTGAAGGTGGAGGCAGGAGGACTGCAAGTTTAAGGCCACTTTAGTCCACATAGCAAGACCTTATTTAAAAAAAACAAACAAACAAGAAACATAAAATTTCACAAAAAAGAAACAACAATAAAACAAACAAAAAATCCAATCAGACCAAAACAAAAAAAACAAAACAAAACAAGAAAAAAACCACATTTGTATTGAACACATACAAGCCTTTATCAATATGTCTGGCATTTACACAGTATAAAATAGTATAGATAACTTAGAGGTGATTTTAAGTATACCAAAAGATGTGAAAAGGTCTATGCAAATACTAACCACTTTATATAAGTGACTTGAACATCTATAGCATTCGCTAGCCACAGGGATCCTGAAACCCATGCCCCTGGTCACTTCTTAGTTACTTTTCTATTGCTGTGACAAAACACCATAACCAAGGTAACTTACAAAAGAAAGCATTTAATTTGGGACTCATGGTTCTAGAGGACTAGAGTTGATGATCTTCATGACAGAGCATGACAGGAGACAGGCAGACATAGTATTGGAGCAGAAGCTGAGAGCTTACATTTGACCCACAAAGCATGAGGCAGAGAGGACACTGGGAATGTCCCAAGTCTTGAAACCTCTAAGATCACTCCAGTGACACTCCTCCTCTAACAAGCCCATGACATGACATCTATTTTTTTCTCAAACAGTGACACTGACTGGGGACCAAGCATTCAAATGTATGAGCCTATGGAAGCAGTTCTCACTTAAATGACCACAATCACCAAGGGACAAATGTAATAAGGAACAATTGAGTGCAACAGACAACTTGGAGAGTCACCACAAGAAGCTAAGGGTGGCCGTGCTGGCTAGTTTTAATTGTCAACTTGATATAACTTATAATTGCCTGGGAAGAGACTCTTAATGATTAATTATCTAGATCACAATGGGCTGTTGAGGATTTTCTTCTTAACTGAAGTGGGACCCTCAAGGTCCTACTTTTTAAGAGACAGGTCATGAACTATGTAAGAGTTGAGAAAGCTAACTAGTTGGATAACAATCAGTAGACAAGCAAGCAAGCAAGGATGCTTATTCTCTTAGTTTTTGACTGTGGGTGAGATGTGCTTAGCTACTTGAGTCTCTGCCTTGATTTCCTTAAAATGATGGACTGTATGTAGCTTAGCATGGCAGCCAAACCAAGCCTTTCTTTCCTATTCTGTCTGTGTGCGGATTTTTCTATCTTAGCAAAAAGGAAGAAAAATGAAGGAGGTTTTGCGCCTTGGAGATCTGAGGGGGGTGCTGAGGAGGGAGGCACATTAAGGCAACAACAATAGTGAGGATCCAAGAAGAGCCCCTGATCTCTGTGGAGCAACAGGCAGTTTGTCAAGTTGTACTTGAAGCATGGCAGAGTCATGGAAGTGAAATGGAGTGTCATTAGAAAGAGAGCTCACTGCTAAGGTGTAGGCTGTGGGCCTCTCTTGAAGGAGGTGGAAATTGCAAATAAGGAAGACACACTAGAAAGACATAAGCAGAATGAGTAGAGGAGTGAGGAGGAAGGCAGCTAAGAGGTAGTATGGTTCAGTTCCAAGTTGCAAGAGCATTTCAACAAGACCTTAAGCATGCCAGGAGCTATAGATGGGAAAGGAAGGGAGAAGAATGGCCCTGGTGATACCCCTGAAGAAAGGGAACAGGAGACTGCTAGCTTCTGATGTCTCAGTATTCACAAGAGCTGCTTACACTTCGTCCACTTATAATTCATTCATGACTGCTGAACAGAGTAAGCACTGGGGACTCAACAGAGAACAAAAGGGAGAGTTTCTTTTCTTGCCTCTCAGAAGGGCTCCACTATTATTTAATTAGTATATGGTAGCTCATTCTGGGGATTAGAAAAGCTTGTCTTAAGGAAGTGATGTTAAAACTGAGACCAAATGGGAGCTGAGCCAGTCAAAGAGTGCAGAGGGTTAGATGGAGAGAGGAAGGGATGAAGAAGGGGCATCAGGCTGAAGGGAACTCCTTTGGGTTTCATGAGTAGAAGGAAACAATACTTCCTTAAGGAGCCTCTATGAAGCCAATACAGATTTCTCTGCCTTCACGGAGGAGAGTTAGGTCAAAGTGTGCTTATGGCAAGGGAGACACAGTTCAGGAGACAGGAATTTAAGAAGGCCCCATGGTGAGTACCCTAGTGTCATACCCTCTGCCATCTCTATCCCTTTAGCATGGGTGGGACCTGTGCCTTGCTTCTACTCGATGGAACATGACAAAGGTAGAATGTTGCACCTATGATTTTCTTATTTTATTTAAAACTTGTTTTGTTGTAAGACAATGTAACTACAGATACCAGAGAAACACATGATGCAAAATGTCTTTGGAGAAAGCTGTATGACAGAGAGCTAAAGGTGCCTTGTGCCTAGTAGACAGTAAGTATGGAAGAGCCTTATCATAGATCTGCACGGGAGAGATGATCAGAACGCAGCTGAATGGGCTGGAAGAGGGTCCCTCCCCAGTGGAACCTCTTGTTGAGGCTGCAGCCCTGCCAGCATCTGACTGCAGGTTCTAAGAGTTGAGAAGGTAGCAGAGCCAAGCTGTGCTCCAGTCCTTGGCACACAGAAACGATCAGATAGTAAACATGCCACCATATACTGGCAAGTTTCTGGGAGTTTGTATACAGCAAGAGAAAAGTAATGTGTTCAATATATATTTTTAGATGAAAATACTGGGGGATGTAAGGATGAAGCAGAGGAGGCTCAGAGAGCAAGAAGGTTGGAAGCAGCTCCAGTTGTGTGGTCTGGGTGATTGGTCAACAAAGGACACAGAGAAGATGGGAAAAAAAATAAAAAGGGAAGGGAGAGAACTGGACTTTTCCCAGCATCTCACTGTCTTTCCCAGTGGCTCAGCAGCTCAGTGATGAGGTACTGTGGCCTTCCTTGGGTCAGCACTAAAAGTCACTTAAAAATCTTTTTCCTCATTTTTGCATTTTATTGATAACATTATTACATATATACATTAAATGCATTTTTTTATTTAAAAATAATTTCATAGGCTAAAATATCACCCATAACTCTGTTTTTTTTTCAAATCTTTCCAGCCTCTTGGCATGCAAACATAACTCTACATACCTCTAATTGCAATCACTTAGAAAACTGTAATTGCTATTTATATTTTACAGTTACAGCATTTACACATGATCCTTATAAAGGAAATACACATATAATGCTGAAATTTCTTTCACCATAAACATTCTTCCACATGTTTCACAAATTTTTGCTACTTTATGGCTTCCTAATAATATATAAAATCAACAATTTTATATTTGTAGGAGCAATAGTTATAAATTTATAGATTATATTTAAAACTCATTTTAGTACAAGTGAGTTCTTATTTTTTTCAGAAAGAAATAGGGTAAAATTTTCAAGTGAGGTTACACATGCAAAGATAAGAAACATATTTATGGAAATTGATATACATCCCCTTAACAGTAGACATCAAGATGTAATTGAATACTGCTTTTTTTCCATATCCCAGAATAACAGTTATTTGCAATCATTCTTTATTTTTTTTCTTAATGATCATTTACCTTTAGGAAAGTAACCTACCCAGGGGTAGATAAGTGGTTGGAAAAGCCAGTAGCCAGTTTGTGCCACATGTTATCACCCAGGGCCATGCAGACTTCGGTGGCCCATGCTACAGCCTGAAGCAAGCTATGTCTATAATCATGCTGCCACCTGGGGGACTAGGGGGCAAGCATATTGATGTGATATGCCCTGCCACTTGAGGTCATGATGATGTATGGGCCTGTTCTACTGCCGAGGGTCATGTCTGGGTCCATGGTCCTACTGCAGCTGGGGTCTGTATTGATGTCCATAGCCTATGCTGCCACCGAGGGCCATGTGGAGTTCCATGGTCTGTACTGCAGCCTGAAGCCGTGTTGATGTTTGTGCGCCGTGCTGCCATGATATCATGTTGATGTGAGTAGGCCAGGCTGCCACCTGAGGCCATGCTGATATTCAGAGTCTGGGCAATCTCCCAGGGCTGGGTCTGGGTCTAGGGTCCTGGTGCAGCAGGGACCACATTTGTGGTCTGTGCTGTTGCCAGAAGCTGTGTAAAGACCCATGATCTGTGCTCCTGTTGACTGTGAAGAACAAGAAGGCTTCTTTTGCTGTCATATTGGTGACTGCAGATGCACAGTTGAGAGGGAAGGACCTGGAAGGCTTCTGTGACAACCCCATGACCCTACAGCACCACTGTCCCCCGTCAAAGAAGCAGCCTAGACAGGAAGCCTCCAAAAAGCCTCTTAAAAAGTATGATAGAGAAGAGACCTATCAGTTACCATAAGACCCTGGCCTCCAGAGGCCACGCGGATGTCTCTGGTCTGGGCTGCTTCTTGGGATCATGTAGATGTCTAAGGGATGTGCAAAGCAGGCCCTGCCCCTCACTGGCTATGATACTTGGGAGAGCTGAGTGCACCCTTCAATGGCTGTAGCATCCAGGAGAGTGTCCCTTGTACTTCAGCTGGGCAGCACAAGGTTAGCTCTATCGCTTGTCCTGATGGCATGGGTGTGGGTGAGCTGGCCCTGTCCCTTGCTGGCTGTGGCATGTAAGTGAGCTAGCCCTAACTGGGTCAGAGCTGGAGAGCTTGCCCTCATGGTGAGGGTGTGGGAGAGCTGTCAGGCTGACCAACTGAGGTACCACTCAGACCAAGATCCAGGGCTTTGAGTTGGCACATTTCAACATCAACTCCATCTATGAACTGCTAGAGCACATGAAGGGGCTAGTGTAGTGTGTAGTTTTGTACTACCTGCCTTTGCTCCAGGATCTGGCCCCACCACCAGCCCCCACCTAGCTTCCCTTGAATCCACAGGTAAAACACACACACATATAATTGTGTCTTTTTCAACTTAACTTCTTGGCACAATTGCTGGGTGCGACTCTCTCGAGTCTGGAAAAATGTACCAATATCATTACTCTTATCTCTGCCCTAAACTTTAGTAGCTAGTCCCGTCTAGCCCCTGCTAAACACCCCTGACCACCTGCCTATAGGAGCAGCCTGTGTAGCCATTCCATTTTGAGTTCTCATATGACTCTTCAACCCTTCTCCATCAGGAGTATGGCTAAACTCTCCTCCCTTACTTCTCTCTGCCCTGGAAGTCCTGCCTATCCCTTCAGCCCAGCAATTGGCCCATGGCTTTCTTTACTGACAGACCAAGAACAAATTGGGGAAACAGGACCTTAGCATCAGAACCACCCTTACAGACTGGTTCTGCAGATTTAAAGCTACAGAATTTCTATGACACAGGATATTTGAGAGGAGTCTGTGATGAACCAGTACTGATAGTGTAGCAGAAGTCAGAGGCCTGGAACCAGACCAATGACTCATTGCAGTGAATATTTGCAAGTAAAGATATTTGGACAAAGGATATACTGTGTGATACACAGTGAGATACTGTGCCTTCCATGACAAGAGTTTGTTTGTTTGTTTATTTGTTTATTTATTTCTTTATTCATATTTTCATTGAAGGGGGATGAAAGGGCAAAGGGCAAATACAAAGGGATGGGAAGACTGGGGTGCATGGTGGGAAAATCACAAAGAATCAGTAAAGAGTTAAATTTTTTTCCTAAAAAAAGTGTGATGGAGATGTTAGAGTTGCACTCCACAACTGATGGCTTCTGGCAGAGCTGCAGTAGGGGAGGGACTCAGTTCTATTTAAGGGGCAGGCCTAAGAGTTTGACCTTGCTCCAGTGAGTATATAGATAACACAAATTTGGCTTGTTGTTTGTTTATTTATTTATTTATTTAACTTTTTTTGGGGGGGGAGGGGGAGGTAACAAGAGGATGGCAGATATAGAAAGACTAAGAACGGATTGTAATTGGGGTGCATGATGTGATACTCCCAGACAATAAAAGTGTTATGTGGGAAAAAGTAGTGACCTACTTTAGTCATAGAGGTATACTTTCTACAGATCTAGTCATCAACCTATCCATTCTTCCAGATTTATCTAACCACCCGCTTCCACTTACCCACAAACCCAGCCACCCACTCATTTATTCACTTAGCCTTTGGTGGGTCCCCGTACATACCCACTCAACTACCCACCCACTCATCCATCCAGTCACACATCCATCTACTCAACGGATATAGAATATGCATCTACTATGTCCAGGCACAATGTTTCCATATCATTAAGAAAAAGCAACTTTCTTCCTTCTTTTTTTTTTGTATAGCTGAAGTCTCTCTGACATAGCCCCTACCACTCCCCACTTCAAATTTATCTTTGATGTTCCTACTAATCTATTTTCATGGGATTAAAGGCATTGGCAGAAAGAAAACCCTAGCTCCTCTTGTTTGATTCTTGTTCCTTCTCCTGTCTCAGACAAGCAGTGAAGATAGTCTAGTATTGTTCTCCTGATGAAGTAAAACAGCTCGTGGGACGGACAGGAAGCGAACATTAATCTACACTGGTGATATGGTCTTCCCACAAATGCCAGAGCTGTCAAGAAAGAAGACAAGATAATCTCATTAAAGTGAAGTCTGTTGTTTTCCCCAAGGAGAGGAGCTGAAGGGAGGCAGACAACCCAACAGTTCTTGAGAGCTACTTCCTTTAGGTTTCTTCTCTCACACAGTTCTGTTCTTCATAAATCACAATGTGGCTAATTGGTTGTGTTTTGCTGCATATCTACCAAGAGCAGGGTTTGGGGAAGAGGTTAAGAGAAATGGAGGATATATCCTCCTTGCCTTCATCCAGAGTGGAAAGGAAGGTGGCCTCTCCTGGTGCTTGTCTCTCTCTTTCTTATTCCTCTCTTTTCCCTTTGTTTGTAACATTCTTTTTTTTTTTTTTTTTTTAATCAAGCAATGGGAAGAAAATTACTTGTTTCAGCTAATCTCATTTGTAATCATAGCATCTTTGGATAGAAGTTTTGCCTTAGTCTGGTGACTACATGAATGTTTTCTGACAAAACTCGCTTTTGTTCCCATTAAGGTCTTCCCCTCATAGAAAAATGACTCTGAAACCAAATGCGCTCACTCGGTGTCTAGTGCTTGTGGCCCGTGACACCGTCCACACTCATTGTTTCCATTTTTAACTAGACTTCAGCGTTTATTTGAAGTGTTTATTCATCCTGCCCAGCTTCCCTTTTGCACTTGCTCTTTGGAGCTTTGGAATTTTACTTGCCTCCTTGTCCTCAGTCTCTTTCATTCAGGCTCTCAAGTCACCTTTGCCAAGAGACTGCCTCTTCGTACAGGCTTGCCCTTTGCAGAGGCTTCCTTGGCCCATGCACTCCTTCTAGTTGTCTTTACAAGACAATCCTGACTCTATTCAGAACAATCAGTACAAATCCAAGGTGTGTTTATGGGCAAAGTGTTGTGTGTATCTTGGAGCAGGAGGAAGGACATTTGGTCCTTCCTCTCAGAAGTTTGTGGGGGTGTTCAAGTACATAGGAAATAATTTTCTTCAACCACCAAAGAAAATTATCCCCAATCCAACAGCCACACACTTCAACATATCCTAGTATATTCCCTGCCCACCATACATCCGTCACTTTGGTCATCAGAGTCCTTTACTATATTAAGTGCAGGGGTTTTCAAACCTATGGGTTTCATTTAGTTCTTAATATGCTTCATATCAACCCTGAGAAACCTTTATTGTCTTCTAGTTTTCAGGTACTGTTATACTACATAGTAGTAACCAGGATACTCAAGCCAGACAGAGGAGGAGGAAAGAGATTGATTCCTTGGACTTGGGGTGGCTAAGGAGTGAACTGTGGGGTGGGCACTAAGAATGTACCCTGTGTGGTTATGTGTATGTGTGTAGGAGCGTGCAGCCTTCCACGGAAGAGAAATAGGACAGACAGGCATGTGGGGGCTGGCTTGCAAACCAGGAGCAGAGTGGGGGCTGTGTAGACCAGTCTGGCTAACGTGAAGGGCTGTGGTTGTGTCAGGGTATTGTGTCCTAGGAGAGAAGGCAGGGGCTGACAAGTTGCAGTGTTTGGGAAGGCTCATGGCTGCTTCCATCACTTGCTCACTTTCCCACCTGCTTTTGAGCAGTTTCTGTTTCTCCCTGAGCCCTTTCATCAATTTGACTCTCCTAAAGGACTGGGACTGGATTTCTGCAGACATATCGGGTTACAAGGTCTAATATGATGCTTGGATACTGTACAAGGCTATGCTCTTAGTGAAAACATCTGGTTTACCTCTGCATAAACCTGCCTGTTTTTGAGTGCCTCCGAGCCTCTGTGTTTACAGAAGGCTCTCAGCTGCCTTACGTTATTTACAGCGCACTGCTTTGGTTCTCATACAGAAAACTGTAGTCCACCCGTGTCTCTCAGCAAAAACTCATAAAACCCTAGTAAGCTGGGAAAAAAAGTTGGGAAGCAACTTTGAAAGCGATTCTACTTGGCCTCCATTTCATGGTGATGAACTGAGACTCGTAGGGCAGTCATTTGCCCAAGTCTGCAGTGCCCACTTGCCCACTCATATCTGCTGTTCTGTTCATTCACTTAGTAAAACATTTAAGAAGTTCCTCTAGAGGTGCCATGGTGAGACAAACCTGAATGAAACTCTAGGGAAAGGCCAGAGGAAATTTCATTCTATTGGTAGCAGAGCCACAGTGGGGACTCATACTGAGGGTAATGACTGAGATCCAAGGGGAAGAAGTTCATTGTGGCTTGTGGAGTGGGGCCCCACAAAGTAGAAGTCTTCATACAAGTAGGCCTTGAAAGATGAATGAGGAGTGAGCCAGGCTGAGATGTAGCAACAGAATTCCAGGCTGGAAGAACAGCAGGACACGGTTCATGGGCCAGAGTGGGGGAACCTGGTAAGGGTCAAATGCAACGGCAGTGGCGTGAGGGTCCTTGGTAATAAAAGACAGGAAGTAAGGCTATAGAGGAAGGTAGGGGATTTCCTGTGAAGAGACCCATGTACCCTGTGGAGGCAGCAAATGAGTTGGTGAGTATCTTCAACCAGGACATGACCTGGTTGGGGTTTTTTGTTTTTTTGTTTTTCTTGTTGCACAGTAACACTCTTGGGATTGTGGCAGGTGACACAGCATAGCAAAGGCTAGTAGTTGAGTGGCTAAGAAGGGTACCCATTACATCAGTGGTTGACAGAGTGCTGGCTTCAGCTACTGGTCATGGGATTGTAGATGGGAAGCCACCTTTAGAAGGCAAGGTGGTATGGAAGGAATAGGCATCGGCAGTCCTCTGGTTCAAAGGACCAGAAGAAAGAAAGACAGGAGGCTGTTTGATTGGCATATAGGTGAGGGTGTAGAAGGGAAAGAGGAAGCAGAGGGGAAAGCGAAGGACTTGGTCACAGTCTTTTAGGGGGACCAGAGGCAGTCGGGACTAGACTATAGGCACTAGAGACTGAGTCTGGGCATTCATATCTGGCTGTTTTCTATGTGTGCCTAGGGTTAAAAAGCAAAGTATAAAGTATCGATTCTCCGTTCCACCTCCTGGTCCACACCAAGGTCGCACTCACTGCCCTACTCTCCATCTATGTCACGGCCCCTCCAATGTTCTTACTCTTACTCAGTGGATGGGCTCTGTGGCCTCTCTCACTCCAGTCTAGACCAAGGCCTCTTTGTTGCTGTATTTTTTTTTCTTTTCCCTCAAGTCATTTCCCAGGACTGATGGCATCCCAGGACTCCAGGGAAAGGCCCCCGTCAGATGAAGCCTGTTTATTTAATGAAAAGAACTTAATAATTTGGTTTTGTTTGCCCCTGGTGCTTTATTTTTCTTTCTACCCCCTCTGCCTTCCCCGGGCTTTGCAGGGTGGGAAATGGGTCAGTGGCTGGGCCAAAACATTCTTGAGTATTTAATTCTCAGACTGCTTTACAAGCCTGCCTGGTTTATGTAGCTAATCTCTCTGTACCTTGTCCCTAGTGGGAGGAGGGAATGTTGGAGAGGGTGGGTGGGGGCGATATAGGAGTGGGCAATGTCACTGTTTAGTCAAGAAAACTAAAAGCCCCATGTTCTCAGTGCCTGCCTGGGCTCTGGCTGCTGTCCTTTCTTGTTTAAGCTTTTCTGCCTTTCCCTTCCACTGTGGGTTGGTGTCATGTTTTTTTTTTTTTTTGTTTCATTTTGTTTTTGTTTGTGTGTGTGTGTGTGTGTGTGTGTGTGTGTGTGTGTGTGTGTGTGTG
>JADRCD010206345.1:0-11051 GCA_019843815.1 Montemys delectorum
TTTTTTTTTTTTTTTTTTTTTTTTGGTTTTTGAGACAGGGTTTCTCTGTGTAGCCCTGGCTGTCCTGGAACTCACTCTGTAGACCAGGCTGGCCTCCAACTCAGAAATCCGCCTGCCTCTGCCTCCCAAGTGCTGAAATTAAAGGTGTGGGCCACCACCACCCAGCTGGGGGATCAGCTTTCTTAACAGAGACTTCTTATAGCTTTCAGAACTTGGATGGAGAAATGGTGGACTGAGTGTTAGTGCTGGGAGTGTCTATGAACATGCAGCAGAAAGGAGATGATTCCCACACAATTGTTTATAAAAAAGTTGATTGACATTGTAAATGGTCTGTTTACCTCCAAGAAGAAATCAAAGTCATCCACAATTTGATAATTTGGGGGAATGCTGAGTCTTCGAAACTATTAAATTGCTTTCACCTATTCTTTATGATATTATTTATTGTCTGTGTTTGTGTATTAGCACGCATGTGTCCACCACGTGGAGGACAGAGGACAACTGCTTTCTCTATCAACTATGTGGGTTCTGGGTATCTAACGGGGTGGTCAAGCTTGGTTTACTTGCTGAGCCATCTCACTGGTCCCTCGTGTAGCCTTCTGATTGAGAGACTGAAGGGGGAGTCTTGTCGGCAGATTTAGGGATGGAAAGAGTTTCAGGGAGGGGGCCCAGTATAATAGCCTGGCTGAGCTTTTTTTTTAATCGGCTTCAAACCTTTTTACTCACATTAGCTAATTAACTGACACTTTGTCCAAGGGGAGATGAGGGACAGCAGAGGACTGCAAGCTCAGGCCTTATCGCTCTACCAGAGGCTGGGGACGACTGATAACGTGACTGCAGTACCCGAGCCAGAGTGTTTGTTGTTGGGACAAGGGCTCACAAACCAACAGGAGCTAATTGATAGGCTCTTGGGGCCTGTGCATGATGGTCAGCTGATCTCTCTATAACAGTGTAATAAATGCCCCATTCAGTTCAGGGCCAGTGACAGCTCAGAGACACCCAGGCAGACCCAGTTGCAGATCTGGTGACACGCACATGGCGCAACTGCTGCCTCAGCACAGATGTCTTTTCTGGAGAGTGCTCTTGATTCCAGGAGGCAGGGTGTGATTCTTCACGGTCAGAAATGTCACATACGATTCCATTTTCCACAGAGGAAATCTTCACACAGAAATAGAGCAAGCAATGAATCCTTCCTATTGCTTTTTTTTTTTTTTTTTTTTTTTTTTTTTTTAATAGAAATTTAAAGACAGCAAGCATGGTGGTTTGTAATCTCAGCAGTTTGGAGACGGAGGCGGAAGGATTGCCATAAGTTTCAAGTCAGTGGGTTTCAAGCCATCCTAGGCTACAGAATGGGACTTTGTCTCAAAACAAAACAAAAAACAGGGGCTGAAGTCAAGGCTGCATAGTGGCTTTTGCAGAAGACCAGAATTCGACTCCCAACACCCACATGGTGCTTCAGAACCACCCATAACTACAGGGGATCTATTGACGGGGCTCTCTCTCTCTCTCTCTCTCTCTCTCTCTCTCTCTCTCTCTCTTTCTCTCTCTCTCTCTCTCACACACACATATATACATGAATAAAATAACTTTGCTTAAACGAAAGCAAAATATTTATTGAAAATAAAAATAAGCAAAACTTAAAAATATCTTAGCCAGGCTTGGTGATACACATCTTTAATCCCAGAACTCTAGAGACAAAAGCAGGCACATTTGAGTTCAAGGCCAGCCTGGTCTACTGAATAAGATCCAGGGCACCCAGGGCTATACAAAAAAGCCCTGTCTCAAATATCATAACACAACAAAAAAATTCTTGGCTTCCTTTCTTTAGAATCCAACCATTAAAATAGTTTCTTCTCTTTACAATTGTTTTGTGTTTCCGTAATCATTTAAGGAAAACAAAAAGGACTGTGGGGGCTGGTGAGATGGCTCAGTAGAGGCATGAGCTGCTGAGCCCAGTGAACCTGAGTTAGATCCTATAGATCCACATGATGGAAGAGGAGAACCAACTCGAGGCTTCTCTTAACCTGAACACATGCACTGTAGCATGCATGCTCTCCAAACAAAAGGGGTGAAATGAAAGCAAAAGAAAACAATGGGAGGTGTTTAAACCCTAAACTCAAGTTTTGATAAAAATTGTGTATCAGGGGCTGGAGAGATGGCTCAGTGGTTAAGAGCACTGACTGCTCTTCCAGAGATCCTGAGTTCAATTCCCAGCAACCACATGGTGGCTTACAATCATCTGTAATGCTATCCAATGCCCTCTTCTGGTGTTTCATGAGGACAGCTACAGTGTACTCATATATAAAATAAATAAATAAATCTGGGCTGGAGAGATGGCTCAGTGGTTAAGAGCATTGATTGCTCTTCTAGAGGTCCCGAGTTCAATTCCCAGCAACCACATGGCCCTTTTCTGGTGTGTCTGAAGACAGTTACAGTGTACTCATATAAATAAAATAAATAAATCTTTTAAAAAAATTGTGTATCAAAGTTAAAGGGCAAAACGGATGACTCAAGAGTGAGGTGCGGAGAAGACACTGACCACAGACATCAGGTTGTGCTCCTTAGCTATATGTAGCTCTGCCTTCGCTTTGTTGTTTTTGAGGCAGGGTCTTGATATATTGGGCAAGCTTCCCCAAAGCTTGTTCTGTAGCCAAGCCAGCCTTGAAGTCATGATCTCCTTACCTCAGCTTCCCAAGTGCTAGGAAGGACATCACATGCATTTTTTTTTTTTAAGACAGATTTTCTCTGTGTAGTCATAGCTGTCCTGAAACTAGCTCTGTAGACTAGACTAGACTAGACTCAGAGATCCATCTGCCTCTGCCTCTTGAGTGCTGGGATTAAGGGTATGAGTCATCACCATCCACCAAAAAACCCAGCATTTTTACCATGAAACAGAACAGATATAATTTGGAAGAGTGTATATTCTGCTTTCTTTCAGAGTGGTTTAAAATGAACCTGGTGAAGTGTTACTACGCTCAGAAAGCTAAGGCAGGAGTATGTGAGCTTCAGGTCTCAAAACAACCCCAAAATAAATAAGATAAAAAAAGCTGATCATAGTCGGGCAATGGTGGTGTATGCCCTTAATCCCAGCACTTGGGAAGCAGAGGCAGGCAGAATTCTGAGTTCGAAGCCAGCCTGGTCTACAGAGTGAGTTCCAGGACAGCCAGGGCTACACAGAGAAACCCTGTCTCAGAAAAAAAAAAAAAAAAAAGAGGTGGAGGCAGGAGGATCAGGAGTTCAAGACCATCCTTAACTATATACTAAGCTCCAGGCCAGTTTGGGCTACATGAAATTCAGTCTCAAAGAAATAAGCAAACACTGTCTATTGAGATAATCATCGAGTAAAACCACTTGCCTTGAAGCCTGATGACCTGAGCTATATCTCTGGGGCCTATATGGTAGAAGGAGAGAACCCATCCCTACAAACTGCCCTCTGACCTCCATAGGCCTCTGTGACACTTAGTCTCACACACATGCATATACAAATAAATTTAAAAAGTTAAATAAATTAAAAGATCTGTTTAAGTGTATTTATTTTTTTAGATAGTGGTAAGTACTTTTAAAATATGGTACCAGGGGCTGGATAATGGCTCATGCAGCATGCTCCTGCAGTGTAGACATGAGGTTCTGAGTTCAGATTCCTGGCACTTACATGAAGTCTGTAACCGTGCTTCTGGAAGGCTGGAGGGTTAGCAGGTAATACTTAAAAAAGATGGATTCCCCCCCCCCCACCCGGGCAGGGGTGGTGCACGCCTTTAATCCCAGCACTTGGGAAGTAGAAGCAGGCGGATTTCTGAATTCAAGGCCAGCCTGGTCTACAGAGTGAGTTCCAGGACAGCCAAGGCTACACAGAGAAACCCTGTCTCGAAAAACCAAAGGGAAAAAAAAAAGGAGCCCCGGAACTCATTGGCCAGCCAGCCTGGTTGAACTGATGAGCTCCAGGTTCGGTGAGAAATCTTGCCTCAAAAAAAGATGGATTTGTTGGGAGAAGGCAGTTTTAGAAATGGCTCAGTGGTTGTTGCTCATGTAGAGGGCCAAAGTTTTGATTCCCAGCACCCACATGGTGGCCCACAGTCTTTCATAACTTCAGTTGCAGAGTACCTGACACCATCTTATGGATTCCAAAGACATGCAATTGCTGCACACACATAGATGTAGGCACACACACACACACACACACACACACACTAATAAAGTTAAAATTTTTTTTTATTAAAAAAGACATCAGCTGGGCAGTGGTGGTGCATGCCTTTAATCCTAGCATTTGGGAGGCAGAGGCAGGCAGATTTCTGAGGCCAGCCTGGTCTACAGAGTGAATTCCAAGACAGCCAGGGCTACACAGAGAAACCCTGTCTCAAAAACAACAACAACAACAAAAAGATAGAAAAAGTAGGAGACACTTGACATTGACCTTTGGCCTCCACAGACGTAAATGTATGCACACACATCTATCTGTACATAAGTAACAGTTAAACATGCACATACCATAAACACATAATACACAAATTAAAATAGGATAACACCAGGTTAGTGAAATGGCTCAGTGGTTAAAAGCACTTGCTGCTCTTGCAGAAGACCTGGATTCAGTTCCCAGATTTTATGTGGCAGATGGCTCACAACTGTCTGTAACTACAGTTCCAGGGGGATCTATTGTCTTCTGGGTTTTGAGAGTACCAAGCAGGGATGTGATACACATACACACACACACACACATACATGTAGGAGAATACATAAATATGAATAATCTTATTAAAAAAAAAAAAAAAAAAGAGGATCCTGGCCCAGCAGTGGTGTGTGTATGTGTGGAGGTACAAGCCTTTAATCCCAGCACTCAGGAGACAAAGGCAGGTGCATCTCTAAGTTGGAGGTCAAGCCTGGCCTACAGAGTGAGTTCCAGGATAGCCAGGATAGCCAGGACTACACAGAGTCACCCGGTCTCAAAATACAAAAACCAAAACAAAGACTCCCACAGTAAAAGTTGATGTGGAGCACAGACAGCACTCTGGCTAGCAGTGTAAGGGAAGATGATTGAAGACATGGAATTTGAACTAAGACTCAAAGGAAAAGAAGGTGGTTCTAAGATGTGGGGAAAAGAACATTCTAGGCAGAGGGAGGACAGATATATAAGTGCCTGAGGCCTCTCTGGTTCTGTTCTCTGGCTGAGGCAAAGGTGGAAGGATACGAGTGGGTAAAGGAAGGTGAAACATGACACAGAGACTTATGACCAGGACTCTGCCTACTTTCCCCACTTCCTAGCACATTCAGTTGCTTACACTCTGCATTTTAGGCAAACGTGAACATATTTTGTTCTTCAAATAGGCTGTTCTCTTTTTATGTGAAAGAATTTTGTTCAGAGTATTCCCTAAGCTGGGATTCACAGCTGTAACCATTCTCTCTTTCTTTTCAGTAATAGAATTTTATAGTTGGGCACAGTGGTGCATCCCTTTGATTCTAGTACTCCAGGGGCACAGGCAGGCGTATCTCTATGAGTTTGGAGCTAGCCTGGTCTACATAAAGAGTTCCAGGATAGGCATGGCTACATAGAGAGATCCTGTCTCAAATAAAATAAGATAAAATAAAATAAAATAAAATAAAAATCTTGGCACAGCATATAGAGAGAGTCTTCTATCTGATCTGGACAGCCTACTTCTGAGCTGCTATATGAAAGGATTGTTATTGATCAATCAAAAACCAATTGAGGACAAGGACCTTTAGCATTTGGACACGCAGATTCCTGATTGAATCAAAGCATTAGAACCAATCTCCAACAAGTTTCTTCCTTTCATTGGTTTCTCACTCAAATGACTCCAGAAAATATCCTTTTCTATGTCTTTACTGTACTTTGTATGGATAGCTATCCTAATAGCCCCCTCAATGAGCATTGGCGAGGAAGCTAATAAAATGTCACACACAGTGGTAAATGAGGGGTTTGTAGTCTACACAGAAGGACAGACATGGGGTAAAATAATTGCGTAGTGGTACTAATATATTCTCTGTGAGAAGAGAGCTGAAGGTTAACACAGCCTTCCCTCATTCCTTCCTCCTTCTCAACTCCCATGTGTAGTTCTATGCAAATAACAGGGGATGGAGAAGTCTAAATATCCCAGATTTTGCAAAACTAACACAGTGGGAAAGAGGAAGTTATGCAGTAGCTGGACAGTGGTGAGAGTTATCCTCACCTAAAAGAGGCACTTTTCAGACTCACCAGGACAGAAGGAATTATTGATCCTGGAAGCTAACATCATTTGCTGCGTGTGATCACTACTGGAGATGGGGCAAGCTCTTTGGAGCATCTGCCACAGAAAATGCAAACTAGTAGAGCTTCAAGATGACCAAGCACAGAAGGACTTACTGTTGCCTTGAAAATCATCAGACAGTTGATTCCTACAAGTAGGGAAGGATTTGTTCATGGTGAAATAACAAAAAAAGTTGTTAAACAGTCTGAGTAATTACAGAGAAATGACCCAAGGATATATAGGCTATGCATTCCATCTAAAAGGTTTTTCTAAAAAACCCTTATTTTGTGTTAATTATGTGTTAGACTATGTGCACATGAGTACAGGTGCCTGTAGAGGCCAGAGGAGTATGTAGATCCTCTGGAATTGGAGTTATGCACCTTTTGAGCTATTTGTACATATTGTTAAGGTCTGAGCCATCTTTCCAGCTTATCTGGGGTTATCAGAAGATTGTTGAAGATCATATTTGGTCCATGTGCTCCTCAATACCTCTAGAGAGAAAGTATATTGTCAGTTCCAGGACACCCAGGGCTCCAACCTTGTCTCGGGGGGAAAAAAAAGATTTTTACCAAAACCTGAGTTTTATGTCTTAAAAATATCCTATTCTAGCCAGGCAGTGGTGGCGCACGCTTTTAATCCCAGTACTCAGGAGGCAGAGGCAGGTGGATCTCCTAGATTGAGGCCAGCCAGGGAAACACTGAGATACCTTGTCTCAAAATCAACAACAAAAAAATCATATTAGTTTTTGAATATTAAATTAAGGGTTATTATAAAACACAAAAATGTTAGTTTCCCATTGTCAGTGATTCAAGAAAGCAAAGCTGTGAACTCTTGGCAGGTCTGGGGGTCAGGACACCTGTGTGAAGGCCTGGTGATCAAAAGCCACATTGAGGTGCACACTGACAGATGCTAACTGGCAATCTTTAGCAAGCAGCAAAAACTACACTTAAAAAAGGTTTTTTTGTACTTCTATCATGTTTAATGTTCCAAATAGATTTTAAAAACTGCTTGGATGCATATTACTTTTAGCTTCAGAAGATATCATATACATTTAAGAGGCATTTAACTATTATAAATTATTTTGGCGACTTAAAAAAAAGTCAATACTGGGTTGTATATTTCAAAATGTTTATTAGTTTAATAAAAATAAAAATAAAAAATACAGACAAAAAGGTTTAAATCTTTATTTTATGTGTATTAGTATTTTGCCTGAATGCATGTTTGTGCAGTGCCTACAGAGGCCAGAAGAGGGCGTTGGATCTCCCTGGGACTGAACTTACAGACTGTGAGCTGTCATGTGGGTGCTAGAGATGGAACTTAGGTCATCCGGGAGGGCAACCACTAAGCCATCTCATCAGTCCCTAATGGGAGTAGTTATCTTGGTTATCTCTTCTTCTTCCTCCTCCTCCTCCTCCTCCTCCTCCTCCTCCTCCTCCTCCTCCTCCTCCTCCTCCTCCTCCTCCTCCTCCATCACCACCACCACCACACACACACATACACACACACACACACACACACACACACACACACACACTGTATTTAAGGATAGTTGTGAGTCACTATGTGGGTTCTAGGATTTGAACCTGGGTCCTCTGTATTAGCAGCAAGTGCTCTCTAAAGTGCCAAGCCATCTCTCCAGGCCCTGACAGCTCCTTTTAAAAAATTTCTATTTACTTCTTCGTTTTTCAAGACAGGATTTCTCTGTGTAGCCCTGGCTGTCCTGAAACTCACTCGATAAACCAGGCTGGCCTCAAACTCAGAGATCTACCTGCCTCTGCCTTTCTAGTGCATCACCACTGCCTGGCTCATACGATATATTTTTGAATGTGTTCAGCATGCCAAAACATACAGTAGCCCCAGACAGAAGTCATTGATCTAATCGCTGGGGGCAGGTGAGAGGAAAGGCCATTCAGTTAACCTAATGACTTGGGAGGACCTGAAAGTTGATGGTATTTGGGGGAAAAGTCACTCTGAGTATAAGGAAAGAGATTCCTTGCTCAGAGCGCTCCACTGAGCGGCTGAGAGTGTTGAGTCGCAGATTGGAAGCAGGATGGAGGAGCAGATTGGAAGCAGGATGGAGGAGCTTCTTAGTGTGGTGAGGGAAGTTTCAAGGTCTCAGGGTTAGTTGGCTAAGTGCTAGATGCTCTAACAGGCAACTACAGGGCTATTTAGATAATCTGCTCTGTCAGGGAGTGGAGATAAATACACCTGCATATGAATTGGGCCTAGATAAATTCCCATAGGAGGCAGAAGGTCCAGTAATTAGAGGTCATTCTCCAATCGACAAATCCTGTGTATAATAACCACAGAGTATGAGATCTGTCTGTTCTAGGATAAAGTTTTGGGAGGAATTCCAGCTGCCAGGAATGTTGAAAATAATACGAGGAAATAAGGGAAGACTGGTCAGATACCCAATAAAGAAAACACAGTCCTTGCCATGTTCCCCCAGTCCCAGCTTCTTAGGAAGCTGAGGCCATAAGTTCTCTTGACCTCAGGAGTTCAGGACCAGGCTGGTCAACACAGCGAGACGTCAGCTCTTAAAAATGTTAAGAAAAGGGCTGGTGAGATGGCTCATCTGGTAAGAGCACCAACAACTCTTCTGAAGGTCCTGAGTTCAAATCCCAGCAACCACATGGTGGCTCACAACCACCCATAATGAGATCTGACGCCCTCTTCTGGTGCGTCTGAAGACAGCTACAGTGTACTTATGTATAATAATAAATAAATCTTTGGGCCGACCTGAGTGAGCGGGGTTGACCAGAGTGAGCGGAAGGAAGGGCCTAAAGTCAATTCCCAGCAACCAGATGAAGGCTCACAGCTATCTGTACTGCTACAGTGTGTACTCCTATACATTAAATAAATAAATCTTAAAAAAAAAAAATGTTATGAAAAGGACAGGTAAAATCACTTAACAGAGGGATTGCAGATGCCCATCAAGGATTCTGGTGATTTATAACTTTATGTGTGAGGATGAGACAGGAGAAATATCTAACCATGGGCCTTTTCAAATATTTAATTTTATTGTTTTATGTATATGTATGCAGCTGCCTGCAGAGTCCAGCAGAAGTCATCAGATCCCTTGAATCTGGAGTTACAGGCATTTATGAAATGTTAGAATCTGAACTACAGTCCTTTGATGGGACAATAAACACTTAACCAATGAGCTACCTCTCTTGCCCCTAGCGCTGGATCTAATAGTAGATCTTTAAGTTCTAGGGGAGAAGCATGAGACTAGAAACTAAAAGAACATAGGGGCTGGTGCTGTAACTTAATTGGTAGACTATTTATTACTATGTGGGCAGCCGTAGGGTCTATCTCCAGCACTGCATAAAACCCATCTTGGAGAATAGTGATGGATAATTGGTAAAGTGCTTGCCACACACACACACACACACACACACACACACACACACACACACGAAGACACCAGTACCCACGTGAAGGCCAAATACAGTAGCACAGTCTATAACCCCAGTGCTGGAAGGAGGTGGCTAGAGACAGGTGTGGTCCTAGAGCTCACTGGCTGGACAGCCTCGCTGAACTGGTGAGCTCCAGGTTCAGGTAGAGATACTGTCTCAAAAAACAGGGTAGAGATCAATGCAGATGCCAATGTCCGGCCTCCACTGACATGTGTACCTACGTGGACAAGTACATACACAAATATGCATACGTACACATATACTAAAATCAACATTAGGTATGGGGCACATGCCTTTATCCCAGTACTTCAGAGGTGGAAGGAGGGTGATCAGAAACTCAGTGTCCCCTTTGGCTACATACCAAGTTCCAGGGTAGCCTAGGAGGCCTGAGACCTTACCTTTAAAAAACAACAGCAAACAAACAGACAAAAACACTGGAGGAGGTTGTGGGTAAGTAAGCAGGACTCCTAGCTAAAGAGGGATTCCAGCAATAGCATTCAAGGTTGAAGCACGTCAATGAAAAAGAGAAGGGGCTGAAAAGGAGAAGGGGCCGGGCCTGGAGTTTTTTTTTTTTTTTTTTTTTTTCCCCAAGACAGGGTTTCTCTGTGTAGCTCTGGCTGTCCTGGTACTCACTCTGTAGACCAAGCTGGCCTCGAACTCAGAAATCTGCCTGCCTCTGCCTCCCAAGTGCTGGGATTAAAGGCGTGTGCCACCACTGCCCACCCTTGTTTTTGTTTTTATTGTTGATGTTATTCCAAGAATGGAATGTGATTTAGGGTAATGAATTTAGGGTAAGCACAGGATATAGTTTGAAAATTCAGACTCTAGAAAATAACCCAGGAAGCCTTTATTAGCTGAAAGAAATGAATTTTGAAATCACCTTAAAGATCCATTGATAAACTTTATTGTTTTTGGGATCTCTACACCATAGATTCTATTTGATTTTATTTTTATTTTATGTGTATGAATGTTTTGCCTGCATGTATGTATGTATGCCTGGTGCCTGCAGAGGTCAGAAGAGAGCATCAGTACCTGTACCACACACACACACACACACACACACACACACACACACACACACACTGTATTTAAAGATAGTCATGAGTCGCCTTATGGGTTCTGGGATTTGAGCCTTGGTCCTCTATATTAGCAGCAAGGGCTCTTCTCTAAAGTGCCAAGCCATTTCTTGAGGCCCTTACAGCTCCTCTAAAAAATTACTACATACATTTACTGTATATGATTACATGCTATGGTGCTGTTTCAGACATCATAGCAGACAACTGGAGTTGTTTCTGGCCTTCTGCCATGGGAGTTCTAAGACTGAACTCAGGTTGTCAGGCTTCATAGCAAGTGTCTTTACCAGCTGAGTTACCTCACCAGCCCCCACATCATCATCACC
>JADRCD010206345.1:11151-22989 GCA_019843815.1 Montemys delectorum
GTCTTTACCAGCTGAGTTACCTCACCAGCCCCCACATCATCATCACCACCACCACCACCATCACCACCATCATCATTAAAATAAATGAATTTAAAGAAAAAGGAGGCCGAGCGGTGGTGGCGCACGCCTTTAATCCCAGCACTTGGGAGGCAGAGGCAGGTGGATTTCTGAGTTCAAGGCCAGCCTGGTCTACAGAGTGAGTTCCAGGACAGCCAGGGCTACATAGAGAAACCCTGTCAAAAAAAGAAAAAAAAGAAAAAAGAAAAAAAAAGAAAAAAAAAAGAAATGGTTGAATTCTAAAGAAAGGAAGCCACTGGTGACACATGCCTTTAATGGAAGGCAGAGGCAGGTAGATCTCTGAGTTCAAGACCAACCTGGTTTACAAAGTGAGTTATAGGACAGTTGGAGCTACACAGAGAAATACTATCTCAGAAAACCAAAGCCAAAACCAAACCAAAGAAAACATTCTCTTTAACTAGACTCAGTGATTAGTTCCAGGGTGACCATGTGACCCAATGGGACAAGCCTGTTCCCCAGAATTTCTCTGTTACCATATGACAAAACTTACATTCTGCTGAATGAGATTGGTTTTGGGGCGGAGTGTAAGCCTGATCTTCTGGATCTATCCTCGGGGAAGCATCTGATGGGAAGGGAGCTGAGAAGTCAGATTCTTGCTAACCCTGTGCTCCAGTTACTTTTCTGCAGTTGTGATAAACACCCAGACCAAGAGCAACTTGGAGAGGAAAGGATTTATTTCATTCACACGTTACAGACTATCAAGGAGGGAAATCAGGGCAGAAGTTCAGGCAAAAACCATGGAGGAATGCTGCTTACTGGCTTGCTCAAAAACTTCAGCTACCTTTCTTATATAACCTATGCCTCCTTGCCTAGGGATAGTACTACCCATGGTGGGCTGGGTCCTCCTACAGCAATTAACAATCGAGAAAATGCCCACAGCCATATACACAGACTAATCTAATTGGGAAATTCTTCAGCCAAGGCTCTCTCTTCCCAGATGTGTCGACAGCCAAGATTAGTTATCACATATGGCTATATAGCACCTCTGCCCTCTGTTCCTGATGCAAACCTTTATTTGTCTTAAGCTGGGTTTTAGTCACAACTAAAGTCATATTGTGACAACAGTGGTAGTGGCTCCTATGAAAGACTCAAGATTGAAGGGTGTCCCTTTATAACTTCAACAATTTTGCTTAATCTTCATAAAAGTTGATGACAGGAAATATCACATAGGACATAAACACAGGCTATGAAAACATCTATATTGTCGTTGTTGTTGTTAGTATTATTAGTTTTGGGGACTGAACCCACAGCCTCAGGCATGGTAAGTGTGCTGTCTATGACTGAGTTACACCCTTAGGCCCAGAAGATCCCCTGTTCATAAGTGGAGTTGCCATTTATGAACCCCAGGAAATCAAAAACAATCAAAATGTTAATGAGGAACTCATCCAGGCTCCTAAGCGTCCTTAGTGTTCTAACTCTGTATTTGACGTTGTCACGGCCAATCTAGGGTACCAAATCAGAGGCTTAAGGTCCAGAAGAAAGTCAAATCCCTCATTGCCAGAAATTCACTCATTCGGAGTTCCTAGCTTGGAAATATGCTACTTATTTACGTTTCAACTGAGCCATTTTGTTGTTGTTGTTTTGTTTTTTGGAGACAGGGTTTCTCTGTGTAGCCATAGCTGAGCTGGAACAGCTCTGTAGACAGACTGGCCTCGAACTCAGAGGTCCACTTGCCTCTTTTATCTCACTTAAAGAGGTGAGGGTGTCACTCTGTTGACTATTAGGCTGGGGGTCTTCCTACCTCTTGTTGCAGAGCAGCTGGGAACCCAGACGCACGCACACCGTGATTCTCTGTTGTTTTGTGAGTGCAATGATGTATCACAGACACACTCACAGGCTCAGAAGAGTCAAGCTGTCAGGCAGGTCCAACAGGAAGTTCCTGTCTGTCTTAGATAGCATGCTCATGGTGGCATTTGACTGCATGGTCTGGAGCAGATTTTTATTACTCAATCTATGAATGTGAAGTTGGATGGAGGAGTGATAGACAGAACTCACTCCAACATCCCCAGAGAAAACAACACAGGCTTTCCAAGGAAGAGGACCAGAGTTTCCTTGGAGGGAGACAGCGTCAAGACCTGGTTGATGAGATTATAGAAGACATTTTACACTCTTTGTTGCCTAATATCTGAACACTGTTCTCATTTTGGAGTAATGCCAAGCCAAATGAGAGGCAGAACTCATAAACTCTGATATGATATTGAGTATAGTTTCAGAAATAAGGTGATATTTTAGGATTGGGGTTATTAAGCTCAAAGTCTCTAATTAGAGATAGCGTATACATACTATATGTTGTTGGGAGAGTAAAGTCACAATGAGTGATCTAGAATAATTTTCCACAGATGGCAGAACTTACAGCAAAAGCTACCTCTTTGCTTCTGGCACATTTCGTAGGCATTAGGGCTTGTACCAGACAGCACTCTAGCCCACCAGGGGACAGACAATAAAACCGGCAGGGGCCTAACAGAATCTAGTTGGATCATAATTTATATAAATATTTATATAAACAGTTTCTCTTAGGGCTGAAAAGGGAGCAGCTCTGGCTTGGACCCTGTGTCCAAAGGGTTTTGCTTTGGCCCTTTTCTGTGCCAGCTTCTCTCCTTAGGATGAGAAATCTATGGGGGCAAAGGGAATGAATTATTTATCCCAAATCCTTGCCTCTCACTTCTGGACCATCCCCACTATCTGGAGTTTCCTGCTTATAAACCCTCTGTTTGCTTCTAAGAACTTCATGAGCTCTTCCTCTGGATCTCTCTCTCTCTCTCTCTCTCCCCCATCTTTCTCTTTGTATTTCTGTTTCTCCTTCTGTCTGTCTCTGTCTTTCTCTGTGTCTTTCCCTCTGTCTCTTCATCTCTCTTTGTATCTCTGTCTGCGTCTGTATGTCTTTCTCTGTCTCTCTCTCTCTGTATCTCTCTATCTCTCTGTCTGTCTCTATCTCTCTCTCTATCTCTCTCTCTCTCCAACTTTTTTTCAGACAGGGTTTCTCTGTGTAGCCCTAGCTATCCTAGAACTCAGTCTGTAGACCAGGCTAGCCTTGAGTTCACAGCGGTCCGCTTGCTTCTGCCTCCCAAGTGCTGGGATTAAAGGACACCCACCACCTCCAGGCTGGATGTGTTTTCCTAAGAGCAGAAAACATAGTGTCAGCACCTTTAGATAGACCCACAGGTGGTCGAGGGACAGCTGTCGGGAAGGGATGAGTGGAAAGAGCTTGGATACTTAAACAGTACAGGATGAAGCAGGGTAAGAAGACAAGGGGTCATCTCTCTATCTCCTCCATGTTTTGCATGTGTCAGATTCTCTTGAATATTAGGGTTTTCATGAAGATGTATTTGATATAAGTGGCTTTTTTTGTTTTTTGTTTTGTTTTTACATTTAATGGTGTTTATTTGACTTAGAATCTTTAAGAATTTTGACAAATGGCATGTGGGTCTCCATTAATACTCTTGCCCTGGCCAGGCAGTAGTGGCGGATGCCTTTAATCCCAGCACTTGGGAGGCAGAGGCAGGTGGATTTGAGTTTGAGGCCAGCCTGGTCTACAGTGTGAGTTCCAGGATAGCCAGGGCTACACAGAGAAACCCTGTCTCAAAAAACAACAACAACAACAACAACAACAACAACAAACCCCCAAAAAATACCCTTCCCCAAGCCCTTATCAGTGTTAATATCAGAACTCAGTCTGGTGTCAGGAGACTCTTAAACTGATGTCACAATGTTATATTGCTATAACAAAATACCCAAGGGTGGGTGCTTTATAAGAAAGATTTCCCGTGCTACTGGATTTGAAGGCTGAAAAGTTCAAGCTCAGGCAGTCCCATCTGATAAAGATCTATTTTTAAAAGTTTTTAATTAGCATATTTTAATTATACATAATAATGGGTTTTACTGTGTCATTTTCATGAATGTATATGATGTGCTTGTACCATATTCTCCTCTCATTATCCTCTTATCCCTCTTACACGATCACCAGTCTCCTCAACTCGCTCCCTTTCTGCTCAAGTCTCTGTGTGTGCGTCAGAGTTTTGTACAGGATGAAGAGTTATTTACAGATGCACAGGTGACTGACCAGTGGCCGCATCACTGAAGAAAATGTCTCTCCCACTACAGCAACACTAATTGCCTAAAGATCCTCCAAGAGGGGGTGAGGCTCCATGAGTCACTCCTTACAAACAGCAGTTAACTGCCTATAAATCTTTAAAGAGGGGTGGGGTCTCCAGAGCCCCTCCCACCTTCGTGTCAGAATGTTGACCAGCCAAGCTCTGTGCTGGTCTTATTCTTGTGGTCACAACTTGCCAGAGGTTCAAGAGTGCAACGCTGTGTCATGACCAGGAGACAGTATTCTGCAACACTCCACCCCTTTCCCACTCAAGTTCTTCCGTCTGTTTTGTAACCACTTCTGTGATATTTCCTGAGCCTTGTGTGATACAGATGTTCCACTTTGGACTGAACACTCAATGGTCATTTAGTCTCAGAATTTTGACCAGTTCGGATTCTCTGTGATAACCGCTGCCCACTAGAAAAGAAGCTTCTCTGACCAAAGCTGACAGCATTACTGGTCTGCTAAGACCTTTAGAGCATGTGACACAGCAGTGGACATCATGTGGTGGAGGTGTGAATACAAGAGAGAGAGCAAGAGAGGAAATGAAGGAAGCTGGACTCACAATGTACCAATTCATACACAAGGTAATTAATCCAGTCTCTTGAGATCTAATGGATGCTCTGGAGATGGGCCTTAATCTGTCCCTCAGAGTCGTGCCCCATGACCCAATTCCCTTCCACTGGACCTTACTCTTAGAGGTGACACCACCTCTCAATTACATTGTGGATCAAGTTTCCAGCACATGAGTTGTTTTATTATGATGTTTTCATACATGTATATACTATACTCGATCATATCCATCTCTTCATTACTCTCTCTCCTTTTCTCTCCTGTTGGTCCCCCTTTTAACTTTCATGTCTTTTTGTAAAACTCTAGATTACATATAGGAGAAGGGGAAAAGCCTCATATTTTTCTTTCCCATTCTGGATTACTTCACAATACAACATCACATCCATCCATTATTTTTAAAAATAATTTTTAAAATAAATAATTGGAAGCTGGGCAGCGGTGGCACACGCCTTTAATCCCAGCACTTGGGAGGCAGAGGCAGGCAGATTTCTGAGTTCAAGACCAGCCTGGTCTACAGAGTGAATTCCAGGACAGCCAGGGCTACACAGAGAAACCCTGTCTCAGAAAAGCCAAAATAAATAAATAAATAAATTAATTAATTAATAAATAAATAGTTGGCTATATAAGGCCAGCCCTAGGGTGGCAAAGGCTAGCTGGGATATGTAATGAGACCCTGTCTCACAATTTAAAATTTTTGGATTTATTCTTATTCTACATGCATGAGTGTTAGCTGTAATGTATGTCTGTACTTTACATGTCTGACCAGCACTTGCAAAAGGCAGAAGAGAGCATTGGAGCTCCTGGAACTGGAGGTGTGTTGACTATTGATATCTAGATATCTAGGCTGACTCCATAATTTGGCTATTGAGAATAGTGTTCCAATAATGATGAGTTCCAGCAGGAGAACTTTGAAGAATCAGCCATATTCAAATCATAGCAACTCAGGAAATTGGTTACTCCTAGTATTCATTCAGCCCTTTAATTCTATTCCATTCCTATGATTTCCTTCTTTCCTTCCTTCCTTCCTTCCTTCCTTCCTTCCTTCCTTCCTTCCTTCCTTCCTTCTTTCCTTCCATTTTCAGCATTGGGGTTGAACCTAGGGCCTTATACATGCTAGATAAGCACTCTGTCAGGGCTGGAGAGGTGACTCAGCAGTTAAGAGCACTTTCTGCTCTTCCAGAGGTCCTGAGTTCAATTCCCAGCAACCATATGGTGGCTCACAACCATCTGTAATAAGATCTGATGCCCTCTTCTGGCCTTCAGGGATACATGAAAGCACAATGTTATATATATAATAAATAAATAAATCTTTAAAAAAAAAAAGCACTCTATCATACAACTATATCCCTGTAAAAGTATCTTTTATTTACCTGCCTGATGTAATTGTCATCTCAGAGGCTTACAGCCTCTGTCTGCTAGCCTAGGCCTAGTCCTGGAAGCCTCCATACAACCTAATCTTGGCCTAGCATGTCTTCAGCCTCTGAGACTTGCCGTTGAATTAGCTCACCCTTTCTTACTCTTTCTGATCACTGGTTAGCTGGTTTAACTCAGCTGTTGTGGCGCAAACTCATCTCCAAGATGACTGATTCAATCTGGCTTCTCTTAGTTCTGCTTCTAGCAATCTGCACTAATCTTCTGACTCCTCATTTTCTGGCTCTTTCTGTGTCTAGCTTCTTCTCTCTCTCTCTCTCTCTCTCTCTCTCTCTCTCTCTCTCTCTCTCTCTCTCTCTGTAACCTATCTCTGTACAACTGTCCCAGTAAGACTGTCCTTTCTCCTCCCTCGATCTATGTACTGCTAGGTAGCTTCTCTTTTCTCTGTTGTTTTCCTGAGAGTTGGGTATATACTAATTCTGTCAAATCTTTCTTTGATTCATCATTTTGTCTACTACTCAATCAGACTTCACTTTCAAACCTGGGTGCTTTCTTCTACAAACTAATCTTTACCTTCCTTGTTTGGGATTTAAGGTGTGTACTAATGGTGTGTCTGCATTCCAGCCAGGTCACACAGACCTAGAAAGTCTTTGGATGTGAAATTCCTCTACATATTCCCAGAACTAACCCTACCCCCTTTTGAGATGGGGTCATCCTATGTATCCTGACTGGTCTGGAACTCTTTTTGCAGACCAGGATGATTCTGAACTCCTAAAGATCTTGCCTCCTAGCCTTCTTTTTACTTTTCTATTTTGAGACAGGCTTTTACTGGACAAGGCTGGCCCTGAATTCACTCTGTAACCTAGAAAGTCCTTGACCTTTTGATCTCTGTCTGAAAATGTAGGTAGTTTTGCCAGGCCCTGCCTTCTCTGGTTTCCTTAAGAGTAGATTCCTTTGAAATTCAGTGTTAGGGTGAACAGCACCCACAGCCAACTCCAGGGTTGATACTTTTTACAAGTCCTTTAAAACTCTAATTTGGATAGGGGAATACTATTTCCAAATATTTATGAAAGGAACACTAATTAACTGGGCCTGGGTGGGGTCACTTATGGCCAGGAGCAAAGTTCTGTGCAAGTTGAGGAAGGAGACTTCTTGTTGAAGGTATCACTACAAAGGGGTAATTGACTCACCAGCCTAGGACATGACCTTCACCCAGTGGCAGGCCATAATCCATAAGCAATGCTCTTTGGGCTACCTGATGTAGCCTGGCGGGTCCTTGAAATGAACAAGTCATTCAGACACACAGAAGAAAATAAATGAAAACATCCTCACTTATTTTCATATAAAAAAATTATAAAAGTGCACCCCTCTCACCCTACGGATCTCACTGTATAGAACTTGATTAGATCTCATGGAGGTCCACCTGCTTCTGACTCCCTAGTAGTGGGATTAAAGGTGTGCACTAGCATTCCCAGAGCATGAAACCATTTAAAAATAAACAAATGAATTGAATGGGAAAATGTTAAAAAAAAATATGGAACTGATTGTGATGGTTTACCCTTATAATCCCAGCACTTGGAAGACTGACATATGAAGATTACAGTGAGGGCCAGCCAGCTTGAGCTCCAAAGTAAGAACTTGTCTTGAAACATTGAAAAAAAAAAAATAGAGGAAGAAGAAGGCCTGGCATTTGTGGTATTACTTTCCTAGGATTGCAATAGTGTCTTACCACAACTGGCTGGCTTAAAACAATAGAAACTTATTCTTTCATAACATTGGAGGGCTGAAGTCCAAAGGTTCAAAGCCAAGATGTAGGCAGGATTAGCACTTTCTGGAGACTCTGAGAAAGAATCCATGCCTTCTCCTAGATTCTGGGAGTTGTATGTAATTCTTGGTGCTTTCTGGCTTGTAGAGGTATTGCTCTGATCCCTGCCATTGTCTTCAAACAGCTTTCCATGTATGACTGTGTCTCAGATCTACGTCTTCATTTCTATTTATTTACACATGAAGGTTGTGAGCCTTCAAGTGGTCGTTGGGAATTGAATTTAGGACCTCTGCTCGCTTAGGTCCAAAGATTTACTTATTATTATACATATGTACACCATAGCTGTCTTCAGACACACCAGAAGAGGGTGTCAGATCTCATTTCGGGAGTTGTGAGCCACCATGTGGTTGCTGGGATTTGAATTCAGGACCTTTGGAAGAGCCATCAGTGCTCTTACCCTCTGAGCCATCTCGCTAGCCCTACTTCCTCATTTCCTTTTTTTTTTTGTTTGTTTTGGTTTTTTTTTTGTTTTTCGAGACAGGGTTTCTCTGTGTATCTCTGGCTGTCCTGGAACTCACTCTGTAGACTAGGCTGGCCTCAAACTCAGAAATCCGCCTGCCTCTGCCTCCCAAGTGCTGGTCTTCATTTCTTAATAAGAACATTTGTCACTGGATCGAGATCCCACCTTAAGTCTATGATAATCTCATTGTAAGATTTTGAAGACTTCTTTTTCAAATAAGGCCATATTTAGAGTTTCTGGGCTTAAGGCGTATACAGACTGTTAGAAAGAACTGGCTGAAGTGGTACTAGGGTATAATCATTTTCTTCAATATATGACTTGGCCAGAAAAAGAGAAAAACAAACAAACAAACAAAACAGAGAAGTCTTAGTGGTCTGTTATTGAGCTAAATGTTTCAGAGATGAAGCAATTCCCGGGAGAGATGGATACTGCCTGGTTCTTATTTGCAGGGTCCTAGGCGAACACTGCAGACATGGCAACCACAAAGCCCCATATCAAGCTAGGATTCTGGGCTCAATTCCTCTATTGTCTTGGAAAAGAAGACTTAATCCAAGAGATGCGACTCAGTTGTGGTTGGGGAATAAAGCCTGCAGTGAATTCCACAAGAACAGAATCATGAGGTTAAGACTCAGCAGTCAGAAGCCAGGGCGAGGCTGAGAGAGCTAGGGATGGAGGAGGGGGGCGGAAACAATAACAACAAAAAACAAAACCTGAAAGGGCCAAGAGAGGGTGCTGTCTTGTCCTGGTTTTAGGGCCCCAGGGAGAATGAGTTAGTTTGAAAGCACAGAGGTTGTGGAAATTGTTGCTTGTTCTTGTAACACTCCCTTATGATATAGTGGGCTTATTTAGGACAAGTAGTGTCTTCCAGAGTGCTCAGCACAAGACTGGCTCAGAGGAGAGGCTTACTTGAAGCTGAAAATGAAAGCTTGTGCCTGGCAGTGGTGGCGCACGCCTTTAATCCCAGCACTTGGGAGGCAGAGGCAGGCGGATTTCTGAGTTCGAGGCCAGTGTGGTCTACAGAGTGAGTTCCAGGACAGCCAGGGCTACACAGAGAAACCCTGTCTCAAAAAACCAAAAAAAAAAAAAAAAAAAAAAAAAAAAAAAAAAAAAAAAAAAAAAAGAAAATGAAAGCTTGTAATTTTGGACCTTTTTTTCTTTTTAAACCCCCCCCCTCTCTCTCTTTGTGTGTGTGTGTGTGTGTGTCTGTGTGTGTGTGTTCTGAGACAAGTTTTCACTGTATATCTCATTTGTACTATGTAGCCCATGCTGATACAGAAATCTCTATGTAGCCTGGGCTGCCCCAGCACCACTGTGCCTAGTTTTTAATGTGGTAGGGATTTGAACGCAGGTCCTCGTGCTAGCATAAGTAGCTTATCCCAGCCATCTCTCTAGCCTCTTAGGTTTTCTTTTCTTTTCTCCTTTTCTTTCTCTCTCTTTTTCTTCTTTCTTTCTTTCTTCCTTTCTTTTTTGTTAATTGTTTTTTCAGATAGGGTGTCTCTATGTAGCCTTGGCCATCCGGAAACTCACTCTGTAGACCAGGCTGCCCTCAGTGAGTGCAGGGATTAAAGGTGTGTGCTACCACCCCCCAGCCATATGCATTGCTTTGCAATACACATTTCTCAGTACCTTAGAAGCCTTAGTTCTGAAAATGATGCAATTTAGAATTTTATACACTGGCACTCAAAAGAAGAACTAAGATCTTAAATGACGTTTTGTGTATCCTAGTGATCTTTCCTAAGTGTTGTCTCTTGTACAGAATGGTTGTAGTACCCTCCTTCTCTTCCTCCTCCTCCACTTCTCCTTGAGATAAGAAAAATCTGACATGGTGATTCATATTAGTAATCCCGTATCCCAGGAGATGGAGGTAGGAGAGCCAGAAGTTAGCCTAGGCTAGCTTCAGACTTGTAGCACTATTCCTGTCTCTGTCTCTCATGTGCTGGGATTACAGACCTGTGCTCTCATGCCCAGCTTCTTCCTTTTAATTAAAAAAGTCTTTTTGAGTGTATGATTTTTTTTTTGGGGGGGGTGGGTTTCGAGACAGGGTTTCTCTGTGTAGCCCTGGCTATCCTGGAACCTACTCTGTAGACCAGGCTGGCCTCGAGCTCAGAAATCAGCCTGCCTCTGCCTCCCAAGTGCTGGGATTAAAGGCGTGCGCCACCACCACCCAGCATGATTTTTTTTTAAATCAAATGATCAAACTTTTTGTTGTTTTTGGAAACAGATCTCTCTGTGTAGCCCTGGCTGACCTGGAACTCACTTTGTAGACCAGGCTGGCCTCAAATTCAGAGATCCTCCTGCCTCTGCTACTCCAGTGTGGACTAAGGGTGTGCTGACCAGGTCTTCTGTATTTCATGCTGTACTTTTCTTACTCAGAGATTTTTAAAAAAGAATTTACTTGGGGCTAGAGAAATGGCTCAGTGGTTAAGAGCACTGACTGCTCTTCCGAAGGTTCTGAGTTCAAATCCCAGCAACCACACGGTGGCTCACAACCATCTATAATGAGATCTGATGCCCTCTTCTGGTGTGTCTGAAAGCAGCTACAGTGTACTTACATATAATAAATAAATTAATCTTAAAAAAAAAGAATTTACCTATTTATGTAAATTTACTTATTTTATTTTATGTGTTTGAATGTTTTGACTGCATGTATGTAGGTTCACTACATACATCCCTGGTCATTAGAGGGCACTAGACACCCTGAAACTAGATACCGTGGATGATTGTAGGTGCTAGGAATCTTCAAGGGCAACAAGTGCTGGAAACCACTGAGCCATCTCTCCACCGCCTCAAATACTGATCTTTTAGTCCTAGACGCTACCTCCTTTCACCAGGTCTCCGGGATGATGCCCCTGTAGAGACTGATGTGGAGGCGGCAGAAGGCCATTTATTTTTTACACGTATTACATAAACCACTTGAGAGTTTCCTGCTGCTCGAAATGAAAACTGTTATCTCCACTCTCAAATTTGGATTGTCTAGTAAGAACACTGGGCTGGCTTTATCCTCAAACAATGCTACATAGTAAGTGTATTTTGCATTTGAGACCCATGGCATTATCTTACAATTAGACACACGCTAGAAAGGTTGCACAAGTGACAAAACTGCTCAGAACTACTGAAAGGATGATCTCAGGAAGTGAGCATACCTCAAAGCCCTATATGGAGTTACATTTCAGAAATGAGCTGGGCTGTAAAACAAAACCCATTCCTTTCCTAGCTGCTCAGCTTTCCTGAATTTCCTACAAACTGCTTGGAATTTTTCAAACAATTCACAGCTGATAAAATAGAAGGGTGGTGGAACTGAATGTCTGTGGGTGAAGACCCTGGAGGCAGCCAGCGGGAGAAGGTCACCGTCTGTCTCTCAGGGTTCCTGTAACCAAAGAACTGCTTAACTGCTTCTCTCTCTCTCTCTCTCTCTCTCTCTCTCTCTCTCTCTCTCTCTCT
>JADRCD010206346.1:8685-28305 GCA_019843815.1 Montemys delectorum
CTCTCTCTCTCTCTCTCTCTCTCTCTCTCTCTCTCTCTCTCTCTCTCACACACACACACACACACACACTAAAAATGGGTCACTAAGATATAGGGTCCAACACACACACAATCTAATTTCATATGAGTTGGAAAATATACTTGTGACTAGTGAGAAGGATGGTTTGGAGGGAGGAGCATGTAGACGCTTATTCCAATGGTCTAGGACCCGAGCCGGGTTATCTACAGTAGGAATGAACCTACCTTGCCAAGGAGTGGTTGCATGTAGCTCTGATCCCATACTGAAAATTGACTGTAGAAAAGCATGAACTGATGGGCAACTCTGGTGCTTCTGAAGTTGTGTGTGTGTGTATGTGTGTGTTTGAGAGGGGAGTTGCTCTGGTGTGCAAGTGCAAAGGTCAGAGTTCTGTGTCAGATGTCACCTTCCATAGCTGTCCACCTTACACTTTCAGACAGGGTTTCACACTGAATCTGGAGCTCACTGATTAGAACGTCCGGACAGCATGCTCCAGGGACCCTCCTGTCTCTCTCTCCCAATACTGGGATCACAGGTACGAGTCTGAATGATACAGTATGTGCTTGGGATCTGAACTCATGCTCTGTGCAGCAAGCGCTTTAGACACTGAGCTATCTCTTTGGCTTTTGCAACTGTTTACACTGCATGTAAAGAGTATTAAATTCATGTAACATTGTACATTTGTACAAACATTTCAATACTCCCTCATGGCTGCATGGTGCTCATGAAAACAGAATTCCCAAATCCACATTCTTTAGTTAGAAGTAATTTGTACACACCAGGTACCACTGGACTATCACTCTGGAACCAAGAGAGACCCCACCTCTAGAGGATAGGGGCTTGTATTTGTGGGTTAGGGTCAGTATCTAAGGCAAGAGGAGCCTCGAGAGGGCAGATCAGAGAGCTGTTTTCTGAGCTAAGAAAATTCCAGGCTGCAAGCTGATGAAATGAAATGTCTCTCTTCTTGAGAAAAGTACACAATCACAAAAATGCGTAACAGGTTCACTGGCCCTTTGAAAATTACGTGCAAAGCAAAATTAAGAATGCTTGCCTGAAGAATAGGGTTCACGCTTCTTAGTCTGTCTTGCTGAGGGCTCAGGATTTGGGTTCTGAGAGTCTCTCGGCACTCTTTTATCTCACTCTTCTTGCCTCAGACACTCAGCTGAAAAACAAATTACATTCCCAACTCTGAACCTGTCCTCACGTCATTCTCCTCTTTATAAGAAATGTCGAAATCCTCTTATTGACAACCTAGTCATCCTTCAGTGGCTGAACTGAAAGCCTGTTCCTTTTATGAAGTCTTCCTTGATTCATCCATCAACACAGGGGTGATGGCCCCTCTCTTCTTGTCACTTATATACCTTATAACTATTTCCTCATGACACTTATTACTTTCTTCTTAAAAAAAAAAGAAAAAAGAGCCCTTTTCTTGCTCTCTGAGACAGCCTTTCCTTACATACTCAGGCTGGCTTGGAACTTGCAGTTCTTTTGTCTCCTTATTTTCTCTGGAAATGATATTACAGGAATGCACCACCACACCTGAGCTATCATTTCCCCCTTTGCATTTATTTGTTTTTTTTTTTTTTTATTCTGCTTATCTCGTCTCTTGTTTAGCTATGCAGACACGGCATTGTCAGGACCAGCTTGCCATGCTCCTAGTATTATCCTGCTTGCAATTTCATAGCTCTTGTTTAAGGGAACAGGCCCTTTTCTTACTCCCTTTTTGTTGTGTCCAGTTTCCCTGTGCTTCTTCCTGGCCAACTGTGTCTTCTTTTAAAAATTTCTCCTTGATCAATTAATTTTTCCTTCTCCAGTTGTATGAATGACTTGTTTGTCATTTCCTTTTCATTTGTTCTTAGGCTCCCGAAGTCTTAGGTTGGTTTCAGTTATTCTCAGGAGGAGAATTCCAACTTAGTCTGGGAACATCCTCCTTTTATTGATGTGTCAACAGGAGCTTTGGAACCACAGGAGAGAAAATGGCTCCTCATGCTTCTGCTTTGGACAACAGCAGTCGCCATTTCTACTTCACCTCAATAATGTGACTTCTCTAAAAATGATAAACTTGGGAGTCATCACTGAAATATTTAAATTATTTGTAGGCAGCCCAGGAGTCCCTTTCTTTGTACACAACCACACTTACAAATTGGGCAGAAAGCAGTCTTTTTCTTGTGTGGGCTGTTTTCTGTTGGGATTGGGGTTGGAGTAGTGGGGTAGCCTGAGCTACCACACTGTGCATGAAAGAACAACATCCTATGTTGGTCAGAACTCCTCCAAAGAAGCCTTAGAGTGGAGAATCAACCAAACTTTGACAAATTCTTGGCTGACATTTCTACTCAGGTCTCTTCTGGCTCTTGGTCCTGGCCGCTCTGGAAGGGATCACTCTGCAACCTTTCATCATGGTTCTATGACAATGAATGTCGGCTCAAAGAGAGTAACTTGGTGTCATCTTCAGATATCTCTATTAGAAACTATCATCTCTGATGATGTTGCTGGTGATGTGTATGAGTACTTTGTTAGTGAAGACATCTCACGTACTGATATCGTCCTGGTCTTTACAAACCCTTGGCTGGACTCCACAGCCAGCCATCATTAAATGAAATTCCCATCTGTAAGAACTATGCAGGAAAATGAGTGTTGTACCTCATGTTTATTTTTAAATTCAGTGCTGGACATTTTCTTCTTCCTCACAAAGACCATGTTGGCTCAGCTTGTCTGACGGTGAACTCACTCCAGATTGTTAGCTTTACCATGTGATTCAAGGAATCCTGCAAAACAACATGCCTTCAGGGCATGAAGAGACATACGCTTGGGGAGAGTTGAGGATAGAGTTAGTGGGAAATTGCACTGACTTCTGTAAGATTCATAAATTGTCAAACCACACCCATTAATTTTTGGAATGATTGGCACATGCACCGGGTTGTTGTCATGATTAACAAGAAGTTCTTTCTTCTGCATATGAAAATAGGAGAATACTCTAGAACACCTTCCCATAGAAATATCCCCAGGAAGTACCATGTATGGTAACTCCATATTATCATGATAGCTGGACAGGCTCTTTCTTAGTGTCTCAAAGGCTCTCATCACTTTGATAAGTAGAATTAAGGGAAAAAAAAACCCAAGGTCATTTCAGCATATTACCTATATTCCAAACAGTTTCCATTTAAGGCTTTTAAAATTAAGAGTAACATACATTCCCTCCTCCTCCCTCCCCCAGATCATAGCATCTAACCAACAACTTTAGTTTTATTAGAAAATGTCATTGATTTCATGGAAAAGGTTAATATCCAGTAACCAATATCCACAAACATTCCTCTGTCTAACAAGCATAGCTGCATTCACTTACAGTTCTATATTCTAATTTCTTTAGGATAGAAGTAATTAGCATTAAACCATCCTTGAGCTTATTATGATTACAATGGCTGCTGTAATCATAGTTAGTCATAACCATAATTATCATCACAAATATAGTGGCTATTAAAATACATTTTAATAACTCACTCTATCATTAATGTAATTTTTATTGTTAACTTTGTGCCCTCTTATAAGCTGTGCAATAATGAATAATTGGCAGAGTCTTGGAACTGTGAATCATGAGGCCTAGAACAGTAGACCCCACTCTCTGCACTAATATAGTACCAAAAGTTTATGTGTAAGTTAGTAGTTAGTAACAATGCACTCTTCTCAGTTCTAGTAGTTTTATGAACTACATTGAGTTTTGTAAGATATACCTTGCTTAAAAATTTAGTTTAAACGACAATAGAGACAGGCCTATTAGAAACTAAGAAAGAATTAGGGTCTCAGGACTGCACAAAAACGATATGGTGAAGGCCAGAGAAGAGAAGGAACGGAATTTTCATTTCTTTCTTGGAAGTGAGTTTGACTATAGGCAGAATTTAGTGTTAGTGAAATCTTATCCCGCCTCCAGTCTTTTACATCCAGTCTCTATCACGGGCAGCTAAGCCCATTGTCGTGGAATTCCATCAAAAGATGATGCCCAGACGGTGAATCTAATGGCTATTTTGTTTCCACATAGGATCACTAGGCAAAGGAAATGAACCCTTACAGAATGTTCTTGTCTCGAGAGGTTCTCTTGCTTATTGGTTCTCAGCATTTGAGAGGGCTAGGACCTTAGGGTATGCTTCATCCAGTAGTAGGATTTCTGGATGCTGGGGGAGAATTGTGGAGGTTGAAGCGTTGTGTGCCCTCTACTGGCCAATTTCAGCATCACAACTTAGTGTAGGCCTTGGTGCAGTAGTATGGCAAATGCATCGGGTTCTATGACCACAGACTCAAATATCCATATACGTCTCTTCATCTCCTATCATTCCTCCACTTGTGTCTTCAAACTCATTCATAGTCCTTTAAGGTGTTACGGAATTCTATTCTTCCTCTTAAGAATCTTACACCTTCCTTTGTTTGGGGGGATTCCTTCGGAGCTGTTTTCTGTATGCCCTCTCTTTCCATGACTTGACTGAAAGTTCACTTCCCACATGATGTTTATGGTTGTTAATCCTGTTGTTCCCATCTTGAGGCCATCTTCTCGGATTTTTCTTATTGCATTACTGCTAGTCCTTCAAGACCTTCCCCCCCCCCCCCCCCCCCCCCCCCCCCCCGCACTGCTCTTCTCCCTCACTTACAAATAATAGCTATCAGTTATTTCAAACGTTCTTTATTTGTAACCCTATAGCACTAGATTTTCTTTATCATCTATGTAGTGCTTCCCATGTACCAGGCTTCACTCCAGATATTTGGGATGAACAACTAAGGGAAAGACTCTGGTCAAAATCAGCCTCTACCCTGTATTTTGCTCTGAGAAAAACGTTGAGGGAAGCAGCTTTGGAGGGCAAAATTTAGTAACTCCATTTTTGGATGAATTTTGTACCTATTGTACAGCATGGTGACAATACTAAAAATAGCACACTGTATACTTGAAAATCACCTTGAGGGCTCTGGTGTTCTCATCACAAAAGTGATCAGTGTAGAGATAATGCACATGTTGTTCAGCTTGTTTGAGTGACCCCAAAATGTATAGGAATATGAAAGTCTCATATTGCACATAGTAAATATTTACACAGTTAACATCAACTAATAAAATATATTAATTGAAAACAATTGACTTCTTGGCTGTGAAATGTCATTGTAGAACATGATATCACAGGTAGACACATGAGTCTAATATGGAAGAGAATATGCCTATCATTGAGAATCTTTAAATAGATATTTATAAGTCATTTCAAACTCATTAGGTTGACTCTAAGTCAGAATGGAAAGCAAAGAAATCTGTGAACTGAGTGAGCCCTGGGGCTCACTTGAATACTGCAAAGAGAAGAAAAAAAATGAAAGAAACAAATAACAAGACTAAAGTGAGCCAGATAGAAGCCCCAAGGAACAGTGTCAAGTGCAGAAGGCTTTTCCTCAATGAACGCTGTATCCAATCTTGTCATTGGGATGATAACTCAAGGAAGATAAAGTCTCCAAGGCCACCTTTGGCTCTGTACTAAGGTAGGCATCAGAGACATCATCAATCACTGACACGCACATGCGTGTGCGCGTGCGCGTGTGTGTGTGTGTGTGTGTGTGTGTGTGTGTGTGTGTGGTGTGAAATAATATGCTGGTTCATCTGAGAGTGAGAAATATGGAAAGGGAACAGAAACTTGAGAATGGAACACAAAGAGTTAAATTTAGGTCAGAGAGGATTACCCTCCTTGGAGTCTCCCATTTGCTTTTCAAGCCTACCTTCTCCAACCTTCTAGCACAGTCCACCAACCTTCATCTCCAGGGAAGACAAAGCTGCTAAGGGATTGTTCAGTAATTAGGATGTTCTCTCTCCCTTAAGAACATATACACAACCTCTCCCATGTTTTATATTCTAAACTAAGAATTTGGCATTCAGGCATCTGAGCCGCACTTTGCAAAAACATGTTTCTTGTTGCCATCATTTAAGAGCGGAGTTGTGAAATACATCTCCTTAAAGGATTAGCTATGCTTCCAAAAAGGCTCTTTGCTGTGAGATTCGCTACCAGATGGGAAATTCTACGCTCTTGATGTTAGCATTTTTTTTCCCCTCACAATGGCAGCAAAATAAATGCACTTTGTTTAAGCAAAATGAACATAACATATATATGCAAACTATGATATCATTGTAAATAGATATGCAAATGGGAGTGATAAAGACTTGTTGCTGGTGGATTAGGAAAGCAGAAATGAAAGGGGGGGGGGGAAGATAGCTTGTTAGTGAACTAGAGCATGCCCAGAAAACACTGCGTCTACCATTTACTTTGCCAGCATGGCTTCAGGAGAAATGCTTGGTACAGTTCCAACTTCCCAAGATGTTACAGTCTTGGAGAGAAAAATTTATTGTAAAATGACAATTCTGAAAGCCGCAGAAGTCCTGCTTGGACTGGGGCAGTCGGGGAAGGGATCTAGGGGTAGCAGCTTTGTACACTGGGGAGCTCACTTAGGAGAGTTAACTTTGCCAAGGCTTGCTTTGACAAAGTGGAGATCTTTGTCTCCACACTCCCATTGTACTGGTCTCATTCTCCATAAGTTTTTTTTTTGCATATGTACATCTTATTTAGGCTCATTTAGAACTGTGTGCTGGGAATGTGCTGGTCAGTACTATGCCTAATGTGTGGTTTGAATGAGAACAATCATCATAGATTTGCATATTTGAATACTTGGCCTCCGGTTGTTAGAACTGTTTGGGAAGGACTAGGAGGTTTGATCTCACTGGAGGAGATGTATCATTGGGATTTTGAAACACACGCCACTCCGAGTTTCTTTTTCTTTGTCTCGTGGTTGTGTCTCACGATGTGAGCGCTCAGCCACTGCACCAGCACTATACCTGCCTGTCTACTGCCATGGCCCTAGCCACAGTGGTTGAGAGTTCTAATCCTCTGAAACTTTTTAAAAATTTGTATGGCCCAAATAAACTCTTTCTTCTATAATTCGCTTTGGTTATGAGTTCTTACCATAGCAATAGAAAATGCTATGAAAACTAAGATGCCTACTTTTGAGAAAACCATGGTATACTGCATGGGAGAAGCTTCCTCTTGGGATTCTAATACAGGTTCCCTAGACATTTCCACTTCTCCATGCCGATGTATGTATCCGGAGTATTTTCGTAGGGCGAGTCCATTATGAATTTAGAATCCAAGCAAAATACTTCTTATCTTGATGATGGGGTTTCCACCAAAGAAGATACTCACGAGCAAGAGCCTTCCGTGTAGCCCACTCCCCATCTTCAGGTGGAAAAGACAAGGGATGGCTGTCCTATTGCTTTAGCTGGCACTTGAAGGAGACTGGTTGACACAAATACATGCCCTGTCCTCCAGGAGCTAGTATTCTATTGTAGGAGGCTCACAAGAAACTGGTCAACAGCAAAATGCATGTTATGTTTGCCATAGAGTGATTACTGCGAGCAATAACAGCACGTACAAAAGCATAAAGACCCATGTGGAGTCCGGGGGACTAAGAGCCAGGGTGCGATTTAAAGAAAGCCCCTTTGATTGTGTGAAATCCTAGCAGAGAACTGATAGAAGGCCAGGAAATGTAGAGAAGTGTAGCAGCATTTTCTCTGTCCAATCACATTAGGGCAGTGACAGGCCTGTGATTGGACAGGAATAGAGAGGTGGAGCTAGAAGTTGAGGAAGAGAAAGGTCAGAGAGAAAAGGGCAGGCTCTTCAACTTGGAGTCAGAGGAAGATGACGATTAAGACCCTGAGTGGTTATAAACAGGCTGAGGTTTTTTACAAGGTTAAATTAATTGGGTCAAAATTTGTCTTTATCATTTGGCATTATTGAAATTATTGTATTGGCATCTTGTAATTGTGATCTTCTTATTAGATAAACCAATTGGCATTTTGTAATTGTGATCTTCTTATTATATAAATCTGATTAGATAATTAAGCCTTAAGAGTCATGTTTTACCTTTACAGGGTTCTAAGCGTTAGATAAAGAAAATAGCTAATTTAAAAAAAAATTTGTTGGCTATATTGCCTTGTTGTGTTGATTTCCTGGTTTCTTTATTTCATAAAACTAGTGTTACATTTTTATATATAATCATTTTTATATATAATCTAAGGGCTGGGCTGTACTCAGAGGCAGCTTGTTTCAATCAGAGTCCTGGGTTCTATCCCTAGCACAGGAAAAAAAAAAACCTAGTAAATCTCTCAGTTTGTGCCTTGTACTTGCCTTTGGTAAAAAACAAACAAAAAAATGATTGTGAGGGTGTGTAAAGAGTTGCATGTGAGTGAGATGTTGCTGACAACTGGGAGAAAATAGCAAGAGCCTGCCAGGACATGGTGTTGCCAGACGGTACCGGCTTTAGAATGTGCTCCGGAAGGAAAGGGACTTTGCGGGGTGGATTCATTATTTAAATATTCCCGCAATAGAGAAGGCGGATATGTACAGAAATGAGCTTATACTAGAAAGCAAGTGAATAAAGGGAAAGTGGGAATCCGGGGATTGGCCACCAAGCAGGGGCAGATAAGGGAGACCAGCCTGTGGGAAACCTGCAACATGGCTTCACAGACATATAACACAAGGAGGCCTGGAACTTTCCCCAGTCTTGTAGACTAATCTAGGAGTTAAGGGATCACAACTTTTACACGTCACCTTTGTGACAGGCAGGCCCTTTAGAAGAACTGGGATACATCTGTTCACTCTTTCACACAGCCATCAGGTCGCAGGACAGTCTTGATCCTTGTGTCTGTGTATCCCTGTAGTGGTCTATCCTTTGTCTTGCATGCCACAGCCGTCTTATTACCTCCATCAGGGCTGTCTCTTTTTGGACTCAGACTTTTCTTTTTTTTTTTCTTTCTTTTTTTTTTTTTTTTTTTTTTTGAGGCTGATTGGACGTATATCCCTCAAGAAACCACATATCATGCACCTTGCCTTGGCCAGTGTTCTATTGCTGTGGAGAGACCGAATGATTATGGCAACTCTTGTAAAGTCAAACATTTACTTGGTGCTTGCTAACGGCTTCAGAGGTTCAGTCCATTATCACCATGGTGGGAAGCATGGCAGCCTCCAGAAAGACATGGTACTGGAACACTAACTGAAAGTTCTACATCTGGATCTGCAGGCAGCAGAAACAGCATAACACTGAGCCTGGCTTATGCTTTTGAAACCTCAAAGCCCATTCCCTGTGGTGCGCTTCCTCCAACAAGACCACAGTCCTAATCCTTCTCAAATAGTGGCACTCCTCACTGACCAAACATTCAAATGTGTGAGCCTGTGGGGAGCATTCTCCTTCATACCTGATCCTAATGTCCACCCTACTATCTCAGGAAGGACTGGATGCCCGAGACTGGAGAGATGGCTCAGAGGTTGAGAGCACTGACTGCTCTTCCAAGAGGTCCTGACTTCAATTCTCAGCAACCACATGGTGCCCCACACTCTTTTGGCAAGTCAGCATATATGTAGGCAGAACACTGTATACATAACACTTCCCTCTTGCTAGCATCACATTTTTCTTGTCTCCGAAGGTGGATTAAATCGTGAATTCCACTATTTGTTTACTAAATAAACCTTAGCTCCTTGGCTCTGTGATTATGCAAACTTATCTTGTCCAGTGAGGTTCTTGTGACTCTTTGGAATGTGTAGCCAGTCACCACACATTCAGTATTGGTGCATATGAGCGTATGGACAACCTGAGTTTGTTGTCTGGTTCGTCAAAGCTGGAGTTCTGATGGGTGATGCTAACTCAGCATTACCCTTCAAGATTACCCACCCAACAAGGCTGCAGCCTGTCTGGTTGGTACATTTTACCATCCAGGCTTGATCCATCAGACCGTCCTTTCATTCCAATGAAGAGAATCATCTGGGAATGATTGTTTTCAACTTAATGGCTTGTAGTGGGGCTGCATGAATTAATATAGGCTCAGCGTGGAATTGCTAGGAGAAAAGATGTCGGCATTTTGAATTTATGAGACTCAGACTCTGTTTAAACAATGTATTGCACTCATTTCACTGACGAGGTGAGAAATGATTTTCTTGCCTTTGCCATCAGGTAGTCTGCTGCCTTGGGATGCCACATGGCTGAGGGAGGGTGTACCCATAGGGTAGGAATTGAACTGTAAATGCACGGGTGGCTCTAAAATCAAGCTAAAAAAAATCAAAATAAAACGTGATCTCCTGTTTATTCTGCCACTGAGAAGGAATACAGAGGTAATGATAGATAAGCCATTAGAGACAGCCATCTGATTTGCACATTTGTCCTTAGGAATTCTCTCTGGGCTGGTCCATACCTCAATGCCTTCCTCTGATGGAGTGGATAATGCTCCTCAGCTGGGAGGAAGGCAGGTTTAGATACTGGAACATTCTCCGAGGGAGGCAGAAGAAAGCTACAGCCTTAGAGAAGGCGAGGGGCTGCTGAGAAGGCAGGCAGAGGAAAGTGAGCACGCACGCGACATCGAGCTGTCACTTAGCCCATTCAGAGGGTGAATGCTGCTACTTGTTTATAGACAAGTTGAATGTAAAATAACACAAAGACAAACAATGCCAGTTTCATCGGAGGCAAACTGCTGTGCGGAAAACACAGACATCCTCGGCTCTGGCTTCACCTGCCTGGAGAGAAACCCGTATTATCTGTTTCTCGAGAAACAACATAATCAAAAGTCAAATCATAAAGAAAGACACATTATCCACTTGTTCTGTAGGTTGAAGGGAAACAACTGTGGCTTTCTCTTCTTCTTAATAAATAGTGTTCCTTATGTTAAACTGAAAGTTTTGTCCTTAACATATTTTAATTGTTGGTAGGTAATCCCAAGACCTCCCCTTCCCCAATTATATCACAGGATATAATGGACTTTCTGATCCATGCTCCACATGTGGCTCTTTAAGCTTAAAGTTAAAATATATTACAATGGATAATTCACATCCTCAAATAACACTCATTTTTTTAAAATGCCCAATAGCCTCAGTGGCTCCTGGCCACTCTACTGAACAATGGGTACATGAGGCTTGCCCACTGTCATTGAGGCTGCTGCCCCTAGAGCATCACTTCTATGGTTTATTGCTAGTCTTGATGTTGGGATGCTAGAGAATTTCTTCTTAGGACTGATTTCTTTTTCATTTTCTTAACTTTTAATTTACTCTGTGAGTGTGTGTGTGTGTGTGTGTGTGTGTGTGTGTGTTGGTCAGGGCTGACACTCAGATGTCTTGTTTAAACTCACCCCCTCCCATCCCCTCCATTTCACACCCTCCCCCCACCCCTGAGGTAGGGCCTCTCTCATTGAACCTGAAGCTCAGGTTTTGTCTAGTCTGGCTGCTCAGTGAGACCCCAGCCTCCTGCCTCTGGTAAGGTTTTTACTTAAGTTCTGAGGAGCCAACTTCAGCTCCTCATACCTGTGCTGCAGGCGGTTTAGCCACTGAGCCCTCTTTCCAGGTTGGGACAAATGATTTGAACAGAGCAGCGAATGGCAATTCAGTAAATACAGGTGATAATTAGCACATGGAAAAGTCTGGGCCACCCTGTGTCTTTATTTTCACTTCTAGAGGAAATCTTGCCGGTGACCAAAACCTGAGACCAAAACGCTGGTGTGACTGGGGGTGTCATCCTTGTGTTGACCAGAGGAAATCTTGAATCCTGCCCTTCCTCATCCTGGTTCTGGGAGCTCAGTGCTTCCAGGACCTCCTGAAAGCCAGTTTTCCTTAACACAGTGTTCATCAGCAGTCTCAGAAGGTTGCAAAGGCAGGTTTGATTTTCTCATTTCTCAGATGAGGAACCAAAGCTTGGTAAAGCAGCATGCCTGCCAGTCAGCTGCCCAGCAGGCAGAGGCCAGAAGCAGAACCAAGCTGGGGCCTCTCTCAGTGTGACTTCATTCCCTTGCTTTGTAATTTTCTGTTTAAATTGAACATTTTTCCATCTGAAACACTGAAGAAAAATAAAAGTAGCTATCTAGATGTCACTTGTAATTTTTTTATTTCCTGAACAAATATAACAATAACATGTGAATATTTTTAAATGCACTGAAGAAATTACCACCTTTGAGTCATAAAATGATGTCCAGTGCATTAATTCTTCTTTGATGCCCTTCTCCCTTGTTAGATATGCTTCATGCTTTTAGAAAGCGCCCTGACTCATGCTGTATATTTTTCTTAAAGGAGTATATTTCAAAGATTCTTATTTTCAGTGGTGGGATTAGAAGCTGACCTGAGCTTCCTGAGCTAGGACATGTTCGGGTCTGAACTCTGCCATTTCTCTCCATTTACAGCCATGCGAGGAGGGTCTCAACAGAGCCAGGTTCAACATTTAAAACATCCGTCATTCAGTGCGCTCTCATGCGCACCAGAAAATCCTTGTAGCTTCCTCTTGATACCGTCCGATTCTCCTTTCCTTTATTTCTACCTGGGAATTTCTGTCTCACAGTGATCAGCTTTGTTGCACGAAGAACACAATGGGCTGACAGGAAGCAGGGGAAGAGCCCGGAAATGACCCCTGTGAGGAAGCAAGGGACCAACGCCAGCCAGCACTCTTCCCGACCTGTGACTTTGGACCAGCCTTTCCCCCTCCTCTCTGAATCAGCTTTCTGCACTGGGTGAAGCTGACTGCGTTTGGAGATGTTTGTGAACTATCCTACAGAAACACACTATGTTTGTTTTTCTTGTTAGGCCACAATGGCGATGCAAAGTTTTGAAACTAGGTGAGTCCCTTCTTACATAGTTATCTACTTCCAGTAACTGTAATGGCAGTAACCCCAACTGCAGTTTTTACTCTACCACACTCACTGCCACGGTTTTACACCTACTACCTAACTCTTACTCTTACTTGTGACATCACTGTGCTACTGTGTATCAGAAGCTTTGGATACAAGATCCTTCATGGTCAAAACCATTTTGTGTCATGGGGCTGTGATTAGTCTCGTGAGAAAGGAACGTTGACCTCGGAAAAGCTAAGGATGGCTGGACTGGGGAGATAATTGGTTGTGCAAGCACGAAGATCCAAGTTTGGATCCTCAGCACTAAGATCAAAGCAGTACACGTCTGTGATCACAGAGCTGGGAAAGCGGAGGCAGGTGGATCCTTGGAGTTGGTGAGGTAGCCAGCTTAGCCAAACTAGCCGGATCCTGGTTCTGTAAGAGACCTGGAGGAGCCGCTGCCGCCGCCGCCGCCACCACCACCATTATCGTCATCATTACCATCCCAACCACTTCCCCAAACAAAACATGAAAATAAAGTTGGTGTAGGCAAACTGGTACATTACTGACTTTGTATGCACCTGTCTCCAAAGCTCATACATTTTGTACCCTGCTTTGTGTCTCATCTGCCCTTACAATACAGCCTTCTCTCTCAGTCCCTTGCTACCTGAACAAAATACACATGACAAAGTGCACTTCAAAAGTGCACAGGAAGTACAGCTGGCTGTCCAAAAATGGTCTGCTTCCTTTGTGCACACTGACTCTGGCTTGTTGTGAATGCTTCAAAGTTATCTTAATGTCATTTCAAAGGCAATTGAGGGAGCGTCCATGGAGATGGATGGCGTCGGCAGCCTGTTGCTGAATGCATATTAGGTTCTATTCATGGATTTCCTAGCAACCAGAGCCTGATGACGCACACAGCCTGCGAGCTTGTGCTGTGCTCATGTAGAGAATTCAATCACTTGGATTTTATTATTAATATTTTTAGAAAGCCTCACTAGATTAGCTGTGTGAGATGTGTTGTTATCTGAGTTACTATCGGCAGCTGGCTTCAGTGGCATCTGAAGTCACGAGGCCTTGCTGGTGCTCAAAAATGCTTTTGTAAAAGATTACTTCCATTTTAATATCTCTGACAGTTAAAGATTTGTTTGAGAAAGAAGGAAATTAAAAAGAGAAACTTTACTCTAGAAGTGTGTGATCTTGGCAAAGTTCTCTCATGAGATAAACCTAATATACATGAGCTCCAGTATGCAGGCAAGACAGCAGGCTGGATCTTCAGGTTCATTTATAACAAAAGGACGTGGTAAAGCCAAGAACATAAATTTAATGTCCCCTCTTCATCAGACATTGCATAAGAGTAGAGTGGAATATTTTATATCTTAAGATTCACTGAATACAAATGTTACATGGGCTTAAAGGACATCAGTGTTTATCCTATACAGGCTACTTGCTAGTGTTTCTCAAGTTTTAATTTGTGATTTATTGGACAGATGATAAATATACATGGAGTCTCATGCAGTAGTGTGTGCAACATTCGGAGTTATAGTGAAACCTATGCACATATTGGAAGAGGAGCCCTTCTTGTGGGAGTGCCATGTTATGCAGTCATTATGACAGTAACCATGGTGATTTCTCAAAAAGCTGAAATTAAAACTGCTGAAGGATCCAGCAGTATCACTGCTGTATACCCAAGGCGTTCTAGGTCCTGTTCGAGACATTTGTTCACCCATATTCATCTTCATTTATGTCGGCTGCTCTGTTCACAATATCAAGGCAAGGGAGTCAGTCTAGATGCCCAGCAACAGATGAAAGATGAAAATGTGAGGCAAGCATGCAATAGCATCTTACACAGGGGTGAAGACATAAGAAAAGGAGATTTGTGGGAAAATGGATGGAACTAAAAAAATATCATACAAAGAAGGAGACTCAAGCCCACAAAGACAAACACTGAAGTTTTGGTTTTGATGGAACCCTTAGCATCTACTTTTTTACGTGTGTGTATTCGTGTAAGAGTGAATGTGTGTAGTGGCTATATAGGGCATGAGGTGGCGAAAGAGGCTTTTTAGGGAGGGGAGCATGGAGGGCAAGTGAACCCATGGGATGTGGAAGTAGAAAGGGAAATACTGGGGATGGAAAGGCTTAAGTGGGCATGAAGAGCAGGAAGATGAGGGAGAGAGGAGTAGGGGAGGTGCCAAGCCAAATTGTGTATCAAGACACCAGGAGGGAAATGGACTTTATAAGAGAATTTTAAAAAGTAAGAAGAATAGAAAGAAATGGAAAAATGTGCACATCCATACACATAGCAGACCAAATGGATCTGTCAAAAATTGAGTCATTTAGCTTCTGACTGATGTTTTGTATGGGTGATATTTTAAGGCTTTGACATGTTGAAGAGAAATAAACTTAAATAAAATATTTCAAATGAGAATATATTTAAAGTGGTCAGTTTAGGAAGTTGGGCAATCAATACAATGATTCTGTCAATCAATCAGTCAATCATCAATCAATCAGTGTTTTAGAGACAGGGTCTATGGAATGCACCTGATTTCCAGTTTATAGTCTTTCTGCCTTGGCCTTGTTGCCATGTCTACTGTCTACTTTGCTCAGGATGTGCTGTTATTAATTAAAGTTCTTTTTTGATAAATTCACATTTGTAGATAATGCACTGTAATTATTCTCACACATATCCTCTCTTGTCTCTCACTCTTGTCAATCCTCCCTGACTACAAATTCCTTTCCCACATTCATGTCTCTTTGCTTCTTTTAGTTTAATAACTTTTTTTTTTTTTAATTTTCAAGATTTTCACATGACCTTCCCTTTGCCATGTCAACTCCTCCTATGTCTCCTGGCCTCTTTCTGTTTCTTCTTTAGTCATTGTTACACACACACACGTGCCCACATGGCCCCTCTGCACTGCGTTCATATGGTATGTCCATATCTATAAGTGTTTTGGAATGACTACTTGGCATTGGACATCTGCTTTTCTCTCAGTACTCATCATTTGCCTGTAGCTCTTCCTCTAAGGGTGGGAACATTTTCCATCATTCAAGTTGTCATGTCAATTAAGTTGCTTTAAGTGGTACATTATGTTAAAAACTCATCAGTAGTGAAAATAATTTTTTTGGGGGGGGGGTCCTGAGAGATGAGAAATACTGACTTTGAGTTCTGCTCTCACTCACCACTCAGAATTATGAGAAATGGAGTGAATCTGAGGCACCAATGTGTGAATCTCATAAAGGCCTTCGAGTGTCACAGAGAGATGATAACATGAGCAGGAAGTTGAACCTACCTGTGGCCTGAATGTGGAGTCAAGAGCTATCAGAATGTGAGTCTTCTTATTTGTGTGAACTTCCTTCTATGATGATCTAGGATGAATGGGGAACAATGAGAACTAGAAATAAACAGTTTTTACCATCTGTACACTATCTTTGAAAACTTAGGACCAAAGCAAACAACACCAACAAAAGAAGAGTCTATCATCAAATCTCTATACAAATCATTAAAATTTGTCTGTTACAACTATTTATTTTTCATAGAAATAGAATATAACAGTGAATATCAAAGTGCTGGCAATGAAAGTCTATCCTCATCTTCATTATCTTCCAAAGGACTTTGATGATGCTTAGAATAAAGCTTTAAGAAATAGGATGACGGGAGCCGAGATGTGCTTACTTAGAATCCAGACACCTGAGATGCTAACGCAGGAGGGATGAAAGCTTCAGGCCTATTCAGCAGCACTATTCCTCAAAATCAAATAGAAAAAACTGGAGTTGTTAGGCCAGGAGTAGAGAGTTTTCATGTGTAAGGCCTTTGGTTCATTTTTAGTTCTGAAAAAAAAAAAAAAAAAAAAACAGAAAACAAAAGAGAAAAGAAGATAAAGTAATACTTGTATAGTTATTCTAGAAAACAGAAAAAGTTGTACAATATACTTCAGGGAATGATTATAGATTACTTAAAATAATCATTTGGAAAAAGGATTTTAAGTTTTCAAAAGTGCCAAGAACTGGTCCCTTTAAGTTTTGTTTTGACTCATATTTAATCTAATAAAAAAATCTTTGCTAGACATTTTGCTAAAGTACCTTTTATTTTATCTTTTATTTATTTTTTTAACTTTTATTGTCATGCAACGTATTTTGACTGATGTTTCCCCTCCCTTCCTTCCTTCCAGTCTCTCTGCCATCTCCCCTTTTCTTCAGATTAACTTCTCTATTTTCCTTGAAACAACTCAAAATAAACAAACAAACAAACAAACAAAAAACAGTTCTCTCAGGATTATCTGCCAAACATGGCCTAACAAGTTACAATAGGACTGGGTACCACCCCTCTAATGAAGGCTGCATTAGGCGACATAGCAGAAGGAAAAAGGTCCTAATCACAGGCCACAGAGTTAGAGACACCCGAACTCCCAGCAGTGGGAGTCCCACAAGAACACCAAGTCACACAACCATAAGGTATACGCAGAGGACCTAGCTCAGACCCATACAAGGTCAGAATCTATAGCTTCAGTCTCTGTGAGGCCCTATGAGGCCTGCTTAGTTGATTCTATGGTCCATGTTCTCATGGTGTTCTTGACCCCTCTGGCTCCTACAACCCTTGCTCTCCTTCTTCTTTGGGGCTCTTCTGGCTTAGCCCAATGTTTGGCTGTGGGTCTCTGCATCTATTCCCATCAGTTGCTGAAGAAGGCTCTTTGATGCTGATAGGGCTAGGCACCAATCTGAGTATCCAGAACATCATTAGGAATGATTTCATTGACTCGTTTTCCCTTTTTTTTTATAGTCCTCACCTGTCCATGCTACCACACATGACAAGCACTTTACCAAATGAAGCATCTCTCCACTGCTGAACTCTTTCTTAAACCACTGACCAAAGCTAGTGCAATGTGTTAGAGCAGAATTCAACAATTTTGGGAATAAGCCCTGGCTTTGAGTTGTACCTTAGCTGTAGTGTGTGTGTAGATTTCTTCCGACTAAGGTGTCAAGGTCTACTGATTGTTATGCACAGGAGCTGGAGAGATAACTCACCAAAATTTGCTGGGGCCATTGAGGGTGGAGGTGGAGAGGGGCTGGACTTCTACGCCCTCAGCTTCCCTCTGAGGGTCTGTCCAGAAGGTTTCTTTTGAAGAATGGCAGATTGAAATGTACTCCTGTGGCCTTTCTGCTCCAACTCCTGAGGTGGGCTATCAGAGCACTTAACCTGCATTTAGCTCTGAGAGCATTGACTGTACCTGTCATCCTCCCAAGTGAATCAATTTCTACAAAACAGAAGGGTCTGGAACTTTCTTCTTTCTAGGCTGATGTCAATAACTCACTTACTTTTGTTAAAGTTGGGATGGAAGGTTTGTTTATTTAGAAAAATGATCAATTTCTAGCATTTCAAACCTCTGTACTTTCCCCAAGACTGGTTGATTATTCAGGGATTTCATTTCAATGTTAGTTTAACATTTCATATTAATGACCACCTGTTGCCAGATGGGAACGAAATGATGGTGTCCAGTCAAGTATGACTTAGCAGAGCTCCACACAGCCCATAAGGCTGCCTTGGGGAAAAACAGGCCTCTGAGTGTTTTCAGCAAAATTAATTATTTTGGAATGAATATGTCAGTTTCTCTCCAAGTGGCTAAATGTCAATAAGCTGAAAATAACTTGTCTTCCCAGGGATCTTGATATCAGTGCAAATTCATACAAGCACAGTTTGGTTTTTCCTGCCTAAAATAAATTACCAAACAGATCAAACTTCTCTGATGATGTATCTTAAAATCTTGGTAGATGAATTATACAAAATTTAATGTTGAATTTGGTTCATCAGAAAGGTTATTCCTACAGGAACTTTAACAGATTTTTGTTGATGGTCTCTGTTGGAATAACTAAAATCATCATTCATTACAGATTGTAGGAGATTTATGGGATGGGACACAGGTATTCTTCCTGGTGGCAAAAAAAAAAAAAAAAAAAAAAAAAAAAAAAAAAGTTAGCCAGCATTTATTAACTATACCTGACACAAGAAACTAGAGGAAAACAGTGAAATTTAAGCTAGATTGTTTGAGAAGCATTTCTACATTTCAAATAAAAACTGCTAAGAGTTACTCAGAATTTCAAGTCATAATATAGTTTACATGAAAGATATTATTCTCTCCTTTTAACACATAGTGTTGTTTTGTTTTGTTTTTAATAAGTTTCATTCTTTGGACTAGACAGATGGCTCAGAAATTTAGGACACTTATTGTTCTTACAGAGGACCCCAGTTTGGTTTCCAGCACCCGCATGTAGTAGCTCACAATGCACAGTGACCTGTAACACCAGGTCTAGGGGAATGTGAATATCTCTTTTTGATCTTATGAGAACTGCAATCATGTGTACAAGCCTACTTACAGACTCTCTCTCTCTCTTTCTTTCTCTCTCCTCCTCATCTCCTCTCTCCCTCTTTCCCTCTCTCTTACACACACACACAGAATAGACAAAAACAATAACTCTTTAAAAAATTCTATCTTTAAATAATTCTTTGAGAATTATGTTGACATACAAACTTTGCTTCACTCTACTTTAGCCTATGAATATCCTGATTCATGTCTTCATAGCACTACTTAATTGGGACAATCAAATACAATGTGAGTTTTGTATTTCAGTAATCTCTGATAATCTTTGGCAAATCCCATCACTTTATTAAAAAGGTAAAGCTAGCTTATCACTGTTGTGACTTTCCTATTTTCATCTTATATAATTTCATGTGTTTCTATGAATCATTATAGCTTTCACATGTGTGACTTAAAGCTCTACATAGCATATGTTCTGCGAACAAATATGACTTGCTTAGCCTCCCTAGTATTTCCTTAAAATGATCTTGAAATGATAAACCCTGCAAAAGACTCAGACTTAGCATTATGCATATTTTCTTTTTTCTTTTCTTCCTTCCTTTCTTTCTTTTTTTATTTTTTCAAGACAGGGTTTCTCTGTGTAGCCCTGGCTGT
>JADRCD010206347.1:0-20456 GCA_019843815.1 Montemys delectorum
AGAAGTAGAGGCTCACAGCCATCCATTGGACTGAGCTTAGGGTCCCCAATGAAGGAGCTAGAGAAAGGACCCAAGGAGCTGAAGGGTTTGCAGCCCCTTAGGAGGAACAACAATATGAACTAACTAGTACCCTCAGAGCTCCCAGGGACTAAACCACCAACCAAAGAGTCCACATGGTGGCACTCATGGCTCCAGCTGCACATGTAGCAGAGGATGTCCTAGTCGGTCATCAATGGGAGGAAAGGCCCTTGGTCCTGTGAAGTCTCTGTGCCCCAGTGTAGGGGAATGCCAGGGCCAGGAAGCTGGAAAGGGTTGGTTGTTGAACAGGGTGAGGGTGGGGGGAGTGCAGGTTTTTTGTTTTTTGTTTTTCCTCAGAGGGGAAACTGGGAAAGGAGATATCATTTGAAATGTAAATAAAGAAAATTTCTAATAAAAAAAGGAAGCTTGATAGAATAGATCTGCTTGACTGAGTTCAGCATTTTCTAAGTGACTTATACTTACATTTGTCTTAGTTACTTCCTGTTGCTGTGATAAAATACTACAAAAACAATATAAGGGAGAAAGGATTTACTCTGACCTGCAGTTCCAGAGGGATACAGTTTCTCATAGTGAGGAAGGTGCAGCAGCAGGCCTGGAAAGTATGGTGGCAGGACAGGGGGCTCGTGATCACATTGCATCCCTCAGGAGGAAGCAGAGGGCATGAACAGGAAGTGAGTCTTGGCTAATAAAGCCTCAACTCCTACCCCATCCACAACCCGTGACTCTCTTTCTCAAGTATGATCTTTTTGGGGGATATTTCACATTCAAACCTCAAACCATTTGACATCAGTTAAGATCTTATACAAGAAGTGTTTTATGGAATATACTTTAAGAAAATGTATGATGTCAGCTCTTTTGTTGGAAACAAATTAACAAACCACATCAAGAATGAACTGTTAGTACCCTGCTGTATCCATGAGCTCTGAGTTTGATCAAGAGACCCTGCCCTCAAAGAATAAGATGAAAGAACAGTTTAAGAAGATTCCTGACATCAATCCCAGGCCTCCACATACATGCACACATGTGTACCAGTGCCACAATATGTACACATGAAAAATGCAGTTATGGTTGTTAATGCTGTATTGAAGAGTATTCCATTTAAGTAGAAATGGTGCAATACATCATGTATCTTAACTAGGTGAGAAGGGTGACTGCAGTCCTGGGGATTTTGACTAAGGAAAATGAGAAGAAAATGCTGAATAGGGATTAGAAATAGAAATGTATCAAGGAAAATGAGTGGGGACTGGAGGATTAGAAATAGAAATGTATCAAGGAAAATGAGTAGGGACTGGAACAAGGCGTGTTAAGCATGTGCACACCAAAACAGTGGCTGGATGTGCTTTGAACTGCTGCTGTCTGAAAGGTGGTAGGGTAGGGGCTGGGCAGTAGTGAGCTGGGACTGTGCCCTGCAGACAGGGGAAGTTGCTGAGTGCTTTTACACTGGGGAACGACATAGTCTGATTTGGCCTTACAAGGCTGCCCTGCACTTTGTAAATGGAAAGTAAGATTTTTATTGACTAGTCTTATGGAATAATTTAGCTTTAATGTTAGTGGTTTGCATCAAACCAAGGTTTCCTTTTCCTATTTTACTTGTACAGTTTTCTGGAGTAGGAAGATTGCAATGCCATAGCTCGTTATTACAAGGTAAACTATAGAGATGTGTGTGATTTACTGGTTAGACAGTCATTAGTTACCCACTGACCTAACAGTCTGGTCTTGTTATTGGTTTTGATTCAAAAGTGAGCGACAGAAGCCAGTTCTTTTGTAATTAAAACACATTGATGTGAGATGTCACTTTGTAGTAAGCAGGTACACTTTAACTTTCTTTTAGAAGGCTAAGGACTCATTCTGCAGTAGTATTTTAAAAGTTTTTTTAAGCTGTTATTTTACTGAAATTATTTCTTTCCTTTCAGGACATGTGAACTTATATATTTGACACAACCCAGCAGTGTGTAAGTAGCATGTAATTTTTCACTAAAATTTGTTTTTCTGGACTAATCTCAAACATATCATTTACTTTGGTGATAAAAACATGCTACTTTATAAGTTAAGGTGGTAAAATCCTGTTTGGATTGTTTATCTTCTAAAAATGTGTGCCTTGGAATTCAGTGTTCTCGGTCACTTTTCTGAGAAAAATGTAGCTCATTCATAAAGTTTTTATTGATGATCTATCCCAGGGATTTTTATCAACTGCATACTTTTGTATAAGAACAAATACATTCTTAATTAAGGGTTTGGACAGAAGACTGCACCTGGCTTGATCCCCAGCACCCCACTTGGCGGCTCACAACACTTCATATTTCCAGTTCCATGGCGGATGGGGATGTGATGACCTCTTCAGGCCCCTACAGGCACCAAGCACACAAGTAGTGCACAAACACACATATAGGCATAATATTCATACTCATTAAAAAATCTCATTTACAAATCCTAAATTATCCTGAAAATTTGTACTGCCGCCTGGAATAGTGTGTTAGTGTTCTCTGTAAATAGCTCAAGTAGTCCTGGAGATTTTCCTGACGCACTGGCATTGAAGTGACTGATAGAAATGCAAATTGTGCATATATTAATTGATATAAATCCATCCATTCTAATGAATGAATATTCTATGGAAAAATTATCAAGGCAAAGTGGTAGGTTGACAAAATCTGAGCCACTTAATCTTTTTTGTTTACATTGTGCATTTTAATTAGAAAAACAGCAAGCAAGTATAAAGGTAATTAAAAACAAATTAGTGTACCTTGGGCTTTATATAGTTTTAGATTAGAATAAATATTTGGTAGGTGCACCAAATGAACTGGATAAATTGAGGTTAGGTGTAAATTGTTCATTCCATTATGTATGTGTTTAACTCCAGTCTATAATTAAAAACAAAACAAGCTACCCAAAAGTAAAGCTGGAGCACTTGGTCAGTGTCTAATTGTTTTTTATTGCTTTGTATTTGTTTACCAGGTTATCTACTGAAATAAATTCTATGTTGGTGCTAAAAATTTCTTGGATCACTTTTTTACTAGCTAAAGGTAAATGAATATGTTATTGAATGCTAATGTGTCAAATATAATGATTAAATTGTTCATTTGGAATAGTACAAAAAATTTATTCAATTAATAAATCTTTCTACTGTATTCTTTGCATGGCTTATTAACTGTAAAGCATTTTTATAGTTTTGGTAATAAGACATCATTAGAAATGTTTAATTTCTTCCTTTCCTCTTGATTTCTTTCTCATTCCTCCTTTTCTCCTCTAATTTTTTTTTTTTTGTATTTTCCTTTTTTAGCAGTGCTGGAGATAAAAGTCAGGGCCTAATGAATTTTAAATTTTAAAAATGTATTTTAATTTATAAAATTAAAGTAATAAGAAATGGAAATAATTTACAGGGAGCTTCTTAAAATATTTCCTAAGATAGAATATTTTCTTTTTTAGACTTTGTATTTTGATAATGCTAATACAATGAAAAGGAAAAAGTATAGTAGTTAATTAAATGCTAGTACCTATTCCAAATTCAGGGTGAATTCTTAGTTTTTTTCTTCTGACTTGGAGAAAGTAGAAATTGATGGGAGGCAAGTAAAATGGAAATAAGGCATGATAAGTAGTCAATGAATACAAGATTCCAGTGCACTGTGCTGATGAAAATAACTGGGATCCCATCACAGTCCCATTAGGGAAGAAGAAGTTCTTCTACCTAAATACTAGCCAGGCCTTGTCCTCTTAGCAGCTGAGATCAGCGGACATTAGGCATGTTTAGGGTGGTATGGCCATAGACAAGGTAAAGGAAATTCTACAACACTGTACACCAGTCTTCTTTAAAAAACAATGATAATAATCGCTCTTGGCATATCCTCCTCCCTTTCTTCCCAACTTCTGACTACCACATTCCCTTGTCTTCATTTCATTCTTGAAGACTATAACATTTATTCCTCTGTAATTATAGTTATTACATGCCTTTATTCTCAGTTCTATATATGAGTGCCTTCTGTGCCCATCTTACTACTTTATTATAGCTTCTCTGTTTCTGGGTTTTTGATTTTGATTTATTTCTTAGCTAGCTGGATTGTGTCATCAAGGATTTAACATTTTCTTGTACATGTATTACTGTATTTGTGTGTGTGTGTGTGTGTGTGTGTGTGTGTGTGTGTGTGCGCATGCGCGCGCCTCAGGCTTGGTGGAAAGCACTTTTGCCTGCTGAGCCATCTCTCCAACCTGTGGAATTTTAAAAACTAGGCCTTTTCCTGTCATCTTCCCTATGCTTGCCATGTTAATGGCAAATGTCCACAGCATTTATACCTGAAAGACAACTAGACTATGTGTCCTGTTCTTGAGTCATTTTTTCCCTTAAGAAACTATCCTGTAGTATTGAATGTTACTTTTGGGAAATCTGAGGCTCACTTATGTTCCTGCTGTCACTTTGTTGTTGAATACTTGATGAGTTCTTTTTTTAAACCTGAGATTTAAGTCTGAGACGGTAGCACAGTAGATAAAGGAATCTTTAGTTGGCTAGTTAGAGTAGCTAAAGTTAAAACTTGCACCAGAGTCCTGCTTTGAATCCACATGGCGGCTCACAGTCGCCAGTCCAGGGTATCTGTTACCCTCCTCTGGCCTTCATGGGCACAGACAAACATTCAGGCAAATGCTCATAAGTAGAAAATAAAAGTAAATAAATATTAAATTTGAGGTTTAATATCTTTACTAGGATATCTTTGATTTGTATCATACTGCATTCATTTGTCTTGGAACACTTTTTTTTTTTTTTTTTTTAAAAAACAAACTAGGCATTCTGTTTTTCATTTCTGAGACATCTTAATAATGTATTTTAAGGCATTATTTTATTCGGTATGTTTTCTTTGAACATTACATCAGGTTGCTTTGTTCTTCATATTTTTCTCTTATTTTGATTATTTTAAATCTTTTTTTGTAGTGCTGGGAATTGAACTCAAGTCTTCATGAGTGTCAAGCAAATATTGTGCCACTGAGCTACATCCCCAACTTTGTATTAAGTATGGGATCTATTCATCTTGTCTTCTGTCTGGTTTCAGCTACCCTAGTTACCCTAGTCTTCGTTCATCTGACACTGCTTTTATATAAATTGAGATCAGTGAGCTCCTTTGTTTGTTTGTTTGTTTGTTTGTTTGTTTCAAAGCAAGTTCTTGGCCTGTAGCTCAGGCTACCTTTGAGCTAATGATCTTCCTGTCTGACATCCCAGGCACCAGGACTTCACTGTAATGCAGGAGTGCTGGCTTTGTTTGTCTGTTTGTTTGTTTGTTTATTTTATATTCTCTTCCTATTAGGTTCTCTGATTTTCTCCCCCTTTTGTGATTTTACTTTTTCTTTTGAATGTGCTTTTTTCCTTCATCTTACTGGTTTTCTTTGAGGTAGTTTGAGAGACCCTCCCTTCATTCATTTTGCACTTAACATGTAGTTAGTTTGTATTCCCTATAGAATTGCAGAGTATTGTAAACAGATATTATATTACTTTACAGAAGGTAAGGTGAGACTAGAGATTTCATCTGGAATGCTATGAGCCTTTGCAGTTCTGAGTCTTTGTAGGATAAATTTTATACTTTCCTCTTTTCCCAGTCTGCATAGTGCACTGGGATCTCTGGAGCCAGCACGGTTTCCTTTTACCTTCTGTAGCAATGACTTCTCCCTCCAAGTCAGAAGATGAAAAAGATGAGCATTCTGCTACAATGTTACAGATTTGGTACTGCCTCTGCCCACACCTGGCTAATTGTATGCGTTACTTTCAGAATGTGGTTTACCAGGGGAGAGGCTGTTTCACCTGGCTTTGCTCTTCTTACTTGGAAACACTTGATTGCAGTCTTCATCCCTGTTTCTGCACTAGCATTAGCCTTTACAAATTAATTAGCTCATACAAATTAATGAGTTTATAGTGACATTTTCATACCATTTATTTTTGCTTTGCTCTTTACACTCCTGTGATATTTCTGTACTGAATTCATTGCAAACATTTTTTGTACCATACCATATGGATTCAAAACATCTACCTGATGCAGGGTTATTAATTTTCACACACATTTGGGAGTTTCATTATTTATTGTCATTATTACTAGCTTAGCAGATACCCAGAAGAGAATCAAATCAAACTTTCCCTTTATTTTAAAATTTATTTATTTATTTATTTATTTATTTTTCGTTCTTTTGTTTTTTTCAAGACAGGGTTTCGCTGTGTAGTCCTGGCTGTCCTGGAACTCACTCTGTAGACCAGGCTGGCCTCGAACTCAGAAATCCACCTGCCTCTGCCTTCCAAGTGCTGGGATTAAAGGCGTGTGCCAACACTGCTCGGCTTATTTATTTATTTTTATCTTCTGTGTATATGAGTGTTTTGCTTGCATATATGTATCTATATGTATGCCTGCTACCTGTGGAGGCCAGAGAGGTCATTAGCTTTCCTGATATGGGAATTACAGACATTTGGTTCTGGGAGCCTAACGTGGATTGGCTGCAAGAACAGCAAGTGCTATTAACCATGAGCAATCTCTCTGGCCTCTACACTACTTTCTTAAAAAAAAAAAAAAAGAAAATATGCACTTATATTTTATCATAATTTACATTTGTATATAAGTATCTATTATGCATTTATTTTTATAAGCCTTGTAGTTGTATATTTATATATAGCATAAACTGTTAGGGTATTATATTCTGAGTTTGTTGTATCTTGATGGTTTTGGCTAGTGTAATATTTTATAAGCGGTTAAGCTGAGCTTATGAGATATTTTATAAGTATTTTGAATAAAAGACTAGCATGCATTGTGCTTTAGTGTGGTTTCTGGAAAATATGAGTTCTGCAAGTCATACCAAAATGGGAAGTAAATTGTACAAAAAACAATGTCAGATGATTTTAATAAAAATTAATTATTGGGGGGCTGGAGAGATGTCTCAGAAGTTAAGAGGACTGACTGGTCTTCCAGAAGTCCTGAGTTCAAATCCTAGCAATGCATGGTGGCTCAAAATATCTGTTAATGGGATCCAATGCCCCCCTCTGGTATGTCTGAATAGAGCAATAGTGTACTCTTATACATAAAATAAATAAATAAATAATTTTTAAAGAAGAAAAATTATTATAATCCTTAAACTTAAATTTCAGAGGGTAGATTAATACTACCTAATTTTGTAAATTCATTTATGTTTTAAATCTGTTTTATTTTTTGTAAAAAAGAGAAAAAAGTCTTTATCATGGCTGTGGTGATTAGCAAATGAATTTATTACTACCCACATTTTTATCTAATTTAAAGGTATTAATCTCTGACTTTTCTTTAAAATGGGAATCTTGAGGCCAGTGAGATGGCTTTGCATGTAAAGGCACTTGCCATCAACCTGGCAACCGGAGTTTGTCACTGGACCCACATAGTAAAAGAAGAGCACCAGCTCCTCCTGCAGGTTGTCCTCTTGATTGCCACATGTGCATTGTGATACATGTACACATACATGCATGTGCTCACAAACATGTACATATATGCATGCAGTCACAGCTAAATAAATAATAGATAAATACAATTAAAATTTTTCAAATGTGCATCTTTTTCATTTTTAGGAGAAGTATTACAGATGGAAGATGATCTGGTAATCTCATTTCAGTTAATGTTGTGTGTAGTTGACTATTTTATTAAGTTCTCACCTCCTGCACTACTCAGAGAACCATACAGTAAGTATCGTAAGCAATACAGTGCACCTCTTCTTTTTCTTCAGCAGTTGCTTACCGACTGTCAATAGGTCTGATGTGCTCCTAAAAATGAAAGGATGATGAAACATTAATCAGTGTGGACTCTGCCTTTGTTCTCAGCCCTGCTTTACTGTGACAATATCTGATGAGATGAACTTACTGAAAGAAGAGGTTGCTTTAGCTCACAGTTTGGGAGGTCCTGTGAAGGCTTGATGCCCCCGTGTAGGGAAATGCCAGGGTGGGGAGGTGGGAGTGGGTGGGTGGGTAGGGGAGCACCCTCATAGAAGCAAGGGGAGAGGGGATGGGATAGGGGATTTCCGGAGGGGAAACCAGGAAAGGAGATAACATTTGAAATATAAATAAAGAAAATATCCAATAAAAGAAAAAAAAGTAACTATATTTCTGATATAGTTAGATAACTATATCAGATAAGTGTAAATAAGTCAGTTTCTTAGACTAGAAATGTTTCTTTTTGTCACCACAAGAATAGGACCTTGAATTACTTCTATACTATAGAAAATATACACTTAGCTAAGGACAAGCTGATTCCTAGCTGCTGGAATGATAAAAGTGCTAATAGTAGATAACAGATCAAACCATCGCGTCTAAAGGTGCTGTTGAAGCCTAGTTCATGTCTGTGAACAACGACTTCCTGGGAAAACATAGTCTGGAAACTTTTGAGAATGTATTTAACATATTTTGCTTCTGGGATATGCAGCCTTCCTGTTTCTCTGTCTCTTGAAGTCTTCTGTGCCTTCTTCTGCAAGAGTCCTTTAGCTGTAGAAGGAGAGTTTTGTAGGTGTATCCACTGGGGCTGGACTTCACAGCCCTGCAGTTTTGATTGGTTGTGATTTTCTGTAATAGTCTCCATCTGTGGTAAAGAGAAGTTTCCTTGATAAGGAGTGAAAGCTACTTATCTGTGGTATAAGGACACATGTTTATAGATTGTTACTAGGAATTATACTGATCTAATAAAGTGGGGGTTGTAGGTTCTCCTCAGTATCTGTAACATCACTAGCCCTTGGGTACTTGGGTAGGTTTCAAGCATCAGGCATGGTTTCCTTACTGCTGAACGAGTCTTAAGTCCAATTAGAGAGCTGGGTCATAATGGTAGATATGCTTTAGCTTTTGAGAATTCTCCACACTGATTTCTAGAGTGGCTAGATTATATTTAATTACCTGTAATCTCTTTAATAACTGAATCTACTCAGTTGGTCAGTAACATTCAAAATAATACAGATTATTTAAGATAATCACGATTTGTCATATTATGTTTATCTTTTATTCATTTTGTAAAGATTTTATGGATATTATTTGTATGTGAGGGGTACGTGTAGTGTGGCTGAGTGCAGGTAGAGGCCAGAGGACAGCACTCTAGAGTCAGTTCTCTGTTTTTATGTTTGTTTGGCCCACAGAGATCAAACTCTGGGCATCAGGCATAGGTGGCAATGGCCTTTATTCATGGATCCCTCTTGCTATATCCTTACACTTTATACTAGATTTTTTTTAATATGTACTGGTGTTTTGCCACGTGTATGCTTGCCTGGTGCTTGTGGAGGCCAGAAGAGGGCATCCTATCACCTGGAACTGAACAGATAATTATGGATTCTGGAAACTGATCCTGGGTACTCTGACAGAGCAGCCAGTATTCCTAACCACTAAGCCATTTCTCCAGCCCCCTACACCACAAGTGGGAGAATTATGTGTGGGCCTGTGTGCAAAAATTAAAGGACAGATTCCAGGAGTCAGTTCTTTCCTCCACGGAATGGGTTCCAGGGATTGAACGAGGTTGTCAGTCTTGATAACAAGTGCCTTTGCACTGTGTAGTCTCAGCAGCCTAGGGCATATTTTTGATTATATAGATTGTGTAAAAGACACTTTATAAGTAACTTATAGATAATTTTTTGTCAGACTTTCTCTGGGTTTATGGGATGTAGCTTTTGGGGGATGAGATTTGAAGTAAAAGAAAAATGAGAGTTGCAAAAACTTGTAGCAGTGTATACATCACAACAGATATTCAAGGACAGTCTGTGGCTCCGTAATAGAGCATTTGTGAAGCATACATAAAGACCCTGGATTTGATTGCCAGCACTACAAAACAAAGGCTGTCCCAGTAGGCATGAATTGATAAGTTAAAATTGTTATCATATAGTAAACCATAATAAGCAGAATAGAATTCTACTAGGATTATTTCAGACATCTTACTTATAATTACAGTGTGTCATTATTTTATAATTTATTTAACTTTAATTATTTTGGAAATAGGGCCTCATGTGGGCTAGGCTGGCTTTGACATTACTGTGTAGACAGTGATGGTACTGAACTTTGATTTTTCTTCCACCTCCCAAATGCTGGGATTACAGCTCTGTACCAGCATTGCTGGAGTATGTGGTGCTGGGAATGGGACCCAGGGTTTCATGCTTCTAGGCAAGTACTCTGCCAGCTCAGTTGCATTCACAGCCCAATTTCATCAATGTTCAGTGTGGAATACACAATTGTTTTTATCTCATTTACCATTTTTACAGAAACAGCTGTAATCCCCATTAATGGTTCACCTCGAACACCCAGAAGAGGTCAGAACAGGAGTGCTCGGATAGCAAAACAACTAGAAAATGATACGAGAATTATTGAAGTTCTCTGTAAAGAACACGAGTGTAATATAGATGAGGTAATTTCTCTTACACTTTATTTAAAACAGCTGAAGTAGATATGTATATATATATGTAAGGTCTACCTGACAACATATACTTTTTGTTGTGAGCATACTGTTTTTTTAAAAGTAGGGCCACTTCTATTTTATAGGAACAAAATTCTTGGAAAAGAGTAGTTTCATACTTTCTTACTTTGCTTTTAAAGAGAATAGCTCCCTCTGTACTCACTGGATGTATATCATGAAGATGATAGTTTTCAAATGTATTGTTATTCTATTCCATTGAATTTACTAACATCCTTAGTGTTTTCAAACACCCTGCTAAGAAACCTCAGTGTCTCACTTCCATGAAGCTAAAGTCATCTAACATTCATTTTCTGTTTAGTATTTTATGACTCTCTTTCCAAATACTATATGAGATGTTAATAACTATTGTGGAGAACTTAAGCACATATAGTAATTATTTTCTTCAAGAATCTAGGATTTGGAATTGAAAGGATTTTTACAAATATTGTACCCTACTTCCCTATAGTAATGAGTAAACATGTTTCCAGAGGCTGGCTGCTCATCACTCACTGAACCTTGATAGAGTTTAGGACATGGCTTACAGACTCTCTGTTCATCCTATACATTCTTTCTCTCACAGTTTATTTATTGAAATTTTGTCTATAATTCGTCATCAAATGTGTGAAGTGTTACATCTTTGGAATTCTGACAACTCTGGGAAAGAGTAAGGATCTGTTTCCAAAATCTGATTAAAGAAGTACTAGAATCATTACCAAGCTATCTGTGCTTTACTAAATTTAGGAATATCTGTATCTGTGTAGATATATTAAATTTAGGTATAAACCAAAATGTTCATTTCCCCTCTTTCTAGGGTCACAAGTTACACATGCAGATAAGCTGACAAAAGTCATAGAAGTAGTTCTGTCTCAATCCTGTTGTTTAGTCATAAGGGAACAAATAGTAGTAAATAAATACATTTTCTATTTTCCCTGGATTTTTTGTAATTACTTAAAATTACTTTTATTTTACATATTAGAATAAATAAATTTTTCACCTTAAGGAATTTATTCTTGGAATTTAGAATCTTTACATATTTATTATTCAAGTATAGCTAATAAAAACTAATATTTTAATTGATACTTGATAGCATTCATGAATATATAGCTAATGGCCAGTTTTACTAATTGATTAACTACTAAATATCTTAGGTAAGTGTGAATAAATTAGAAAACTAAAATAATAAGTGCTTCCTAGACTTAATCCTGTGTTAATTCCTATCTGTTAGAAAAAAGAAGTTTGGAAAAGAAAGTCAGGTTGAAAAAGCAGTTGGTTATGCATTCTGTAGCACTTGTAGAGCACCACCAGCAGTCTGAATGTCTTATACGTGCTGGCTTCAGTGGCTCCCTCCCCATGCCATTCATCCCACTTCATTAACAGTTTCCACTTAAACTCTGCTTTATGAAGTCATTATTAAAAAGTAAGTAATTGAATTAGTTATAAATTAATATCATTAGTTTGAATGTAATGTAAGTGGCAGTTAACACTGTTAATGTGAATAGTTACTAGGACTAGATTTTATTTTGTTTTAAATTGTAATCTATCATCATATTATTGGATAATTTTAGATTTATATATTCAAATGTTATATTTTTCAGGTGAAAAATGTTTATTTCAAAAATTTTATCCCTTTTATAAATTCACTTGGAATTGTATCATCTAATGGACTTCCAGAGGTAATTTGAAAGAAAATTCAGTTAAAACTAGTATGGTTTGTTTGAGACTTTGGGGGATGGGATAATTGCTTACATTTCTTAAAATCAATTTACTGTAGAACTGTAGAGATAACTTTTCTATGGTAACAGGTTTTAAAGACATTCAAATGCATAAGTTAACATAATTTGTCAGAAAGCATAGAATTAGAAAGCTGGACAACTGATTCTTTTACCTGGATTGGTAATTTAATTTGGGAGTTTACTTAATGTTTGTTATGTGTTCAGTGTGTGTAAGTGCTATGCTAGATCATATAGTACAGAGATGAGCTTTCATTAATTGTCCTTAAAAGTGCTAGTGGGAGGGACGGGGGAGGGGGAATGTGGGATGGGGGTGTGGTAAAGGGGTAAACAGGAAGTGGGATATGATTTGAGATGTAAAGGAATGGAATGGTTTATTTTTTAAAAAAAAGTGCTAGTGGGAGAAGCAGACGTTTAAATTAGAGGCTAATCTATGTGCTCTCGAGCCCTCCCTCTCCCTTCTCCCCAACAAAACAAAACCTCAGTGAAATGAAGTTTATTCTTTGAAAAGCTAAGCAAGATTGATAAACCTTGAGCCAATGGACCAGAAGAAAGACCCAACTTAATAAAATTGTGTGTTGAAAAGGAAACAAACACCAATGAAAATCAGGATCATTAGAGCACCTTTGAAAACCAATATTCAAGTAAAATGGAAAATCTAGAAAAAAATGGATAAATTTCAGGAGACACATGGCTTAGAAAATTAAAGCAAGAGTATATAAACAGGTCTGTTACAACGAAGGTAATGAGTCTCTCCACTAGAAAAGCTGGAGGGTGGGGACTCACTGCTGACTTCCAATGCTCCTCACTACTCCATGACCCAGGAAAGGAAGCAATGCCACAAGATACCGAAGCAAAATGACAATACATAGCTTCTTCACAGGCGATCCCGGGGAGGCCGCATGCAGAGGATGGAAATTAAATCCTAGTTCTCAGAGTTCTTAGTGTATAAACAGAAACTGACACTTCTACAGAAAAACATAGGTAGAATACTTTAAAGTAGATACATAATTTTCTGGGAAAAATGAAAGATTACAATTGCTCAGCAATTGAAAGAAACTTAAAGGCTCTGCATGAGACTATTGAATGAAATTGAATGAAGAAACAGCCTATGGAATGACAGGAATTCTTTGGAAGTTATCAATCTTTGTATATCTAATGAATAAATTTATCATATATATTTCTAATGGAAATGTAATTACTCTAGTCTTGATGGAATCAATAATGAAGTTGTGAAAAAACTAAAAATAGGACTACTAAATGACCCACTTATATCCCTTCTGGGTGTATGTTCCAGAGACTTTATGACAGTATACCATAAAGATCCTTGTATAGCCATGCTTATTGCTGCTCTAGCTATGTTACCTAATTTATAGAATCAGTCCAGATGTCTATCAGGTAAGTGGATACAGAAAATATGATATTTATACACAGTGGGTTTTTTTAAGCCTTTGGAGAATGAAGGCACTTAATGCTGTTTATGGGAAAATGTGTATACCTTGAGATCATATTATTAAGTAAAATAATATAAATTCAGAAATGTACAGATTATAGCATATTAGTGATTAATTCTGAGTTGCCAATAATACATCAGTGTCACATTAAAGAAAGAAAGAAAAGTACTTCTTGGAGTTGTTTAACCAAGAGGGGGTCCAGATTTGAATTTCTCTCCTTCCCGCTCAGGGTCTGCTGTACTCTGTAGTGTGTGTCTGAAGCCCTGCCTGCCTTTGTCCTTGTATGTGCCTGCCTGTTACAACGTTTGAGCTGTGTGTGTTTGTGTGAGAGTGGTATTTTTCCCCAACAAAGAGCTTTATTATGCTTATTGAACAGCATAGAACAAGTCACATGGGGATTCACTGGCTCCAACTGGTTGCAACCAACTCAGAAAACAAAGACCATTTTTTTAATTGATCAGTATCCCTAAAGAGTTGCTTTGAAATTTTGTTACAGATTTTAGGAAGTTTTTTTCAGCTTCTGAATTTGCAGCTTTCAGTAAATGAAACACATGTGTTATCTAGGTCAGAGGCATGGAAGTGCATGTGACTTAAAATTGCAGCTATGCAGTAGCTTAGCTTGTAAAAATTGATGGGGTAGGAAACTCAAGGCAAGTAAGGTTGGTTATTGGTTACATTGTTGTCTTAAAGGTAGGTTAAGCAAACAGTTTGAGTACACAGTATTTTAGCAGTCTTAATTTGTAAGTGACCTCAAGGTGTATTATTAACTTTGGCTGTGAGGTACAGCAAAAGTTCCAGTCTCTTAGAATATAACAGTTAGTTTCAATATATTGCATCACCACACAGAAAGACAAATCCCTTATGTTTTCTCTAATATGTGGATTCTAGATTTTACAGAGATACGTAAAACTGAATTTCAGTGTGACAGGAAAGCGTCAGAAGATTCAGGGAGGGGGGAGCATGGGGAGGATTTATATGGTCAGAGTGCAAAATGCACTTGAAAAATTATAAAATGTAGGACTATATACAATGATAATATACCAAACAAAACAAGACAAACAAATAAAACCCCAGAGATCAATAAAGAGTCTACAAGAGTCTGATGGAAGTATGCATGGGTTCTTGTGTCTTGAGGAGGGCTGTCTGATCCAAACCGGGGCAGGTGAATTTCTTGGAATAGTGTTCAGAGGTAATATGATTTCTGAGCTGAGTATGCTCTATGGAATATGGCTTTTTAAGTGACTGAACTTTGTAGTTTCAAAGGCTCAGTGGTATGTTGTAGTGGAAACTCTGCTAGTAACCTGTAAATGTTCTTATAAGATTAATATACAGGGCAGAAGAGTGGTCCACATGGGCCTGGGGAAGTAAAAAGGGACCTGGTCTTTTTTGTCTTTTGTTTGTTTTGGTTTTGGTTTTTTGTTTTGTTTTGTTTTGGTTTTGTTTTTTGAGACAAGGTTTCTCTATGTAGCCATGGCTCACTCTGTAGACCAGGTTGGCTGTGAACTCAGAGGCATGAGCCAGCACCACTTGTCTGGGCCCTGGACTTTTAGTAGTCTTATTCCTACCTTAGTCTTTAGAAACCTACTGTGCTCATCTCCAAAGAGTGTCCTAAATAAAGGGTTGGTTTCAATGAGTACCTTAAGAGAAACTTCACATTTTCAGTATTGCATATATAATTGTCAGTCAGTTTGCACTTCTCTTAAGGTAGGGCAGGAGTGGGAACTAATCTTAGCCATGGAATAGTAACCATTCTGCCCAGTATATTTATGTAGGGGAACATACAATTTGCATTTTTTTTGCAATGTTTGTTATCTGAGATTAAGCATTGACTTTTGAAAGCCATAGAAAGGGTTAGGGAGTGTGGTTCAGTGGTAGAGTACCTGTCTAAGCATGTCAAATATCCTGGGTTTTATCCCCAGCACTGGAACAACAGCAGCAACAACAACAAAACAAATTAGGCAGAAAACACTTCAGAGCTCAAGTAGTTGTGGAGTGTGTGTTTAATATATGCAAGGCTCTTGGTTCTTCCCTAACACTAGAAGGAAGGAGGAAAAAATCACAGCCCTTAACGATTTGTTATCTTTTTAAAAATTGGTATGACCACAAATGAAAAGTTCTACTCAGAACACAAAAGTATTTTAAAAGGTTGTCTAAAATTACCTTCATACTCTGCATACAATAATATGTCTTTATGACCTATTAATTTTGTACTTAGATGTTGTCCTTCAGATATCTCATTTTTATATGCCAGTGTTACAAAACTTTAAAAAATCTAAAATATAAAATGCTTTTGGTTCTAAACATGTTGGGTAGAAAATGTTCAACCTGTAATGACTTTTTCTGTGTTCAGTACTGTTTTGTGGCATTGATGACCCTCATCTAGCTAAAATTCTAATAAGTGAAAATGTATATGTAAAATAGTAAAAAATAATAAAGTTTATATGTAATATTCTGAAGTTCACTTCTAGACCAGTCTTACTTTGGATCTGGACTCAGTATGTTTTAAAATTAAATGTACGTAGTATAAAAGTTCTTTATTGAAATTTATTGTATATTCTAAGAGGCATAACACAAAAAAGAAATAATTGTCAATTTCTTTCTTTTGAGGTTGAAAGTCTTTCTAAACGCTATGAAGAAGTTTATCTTAAAAATAAAGATTTAGATGCAAGACTATTTTTGGATCATGATAAAACACTTCAGACTGATCCTATAGACAGGTATTGTAATGATATAACTTTTATATATTGGCATGCTTTTTCTTTGGATTAATAATTACTCAGATATGTTACATAGGTTTTTATTAACTTAGAAATCTTTTAACATCCTTTGTAGCAGATTATTCTCAAATGCCTTTGTCTAGTGCAAAGGTAGTTCTTTAAACATACAGTTAATAACAAATAGAGATTTGGTATAAAATATTTCTTATGACAATTTTCTGATTTTGTGTTTGTTTGCTCAGCTAAATAGGTTTTAAAATGAAAATGGTTGAACTAATTAGTTTACTCAAGAGCTTTCTCTTTCATTCTATCCTTTTTATATACTGTTGCTTAATTGATATTTTAAACAATATTTTAAGAAAATAGTCTCTTGACTTATTAAGATTTCTAAAATAGGAAATGGCTGAGAGTAATTACAGTTTTTAACTGTTCATATATAAAGCTAATTTGACTCTTTAAGAAGAATTATTTTACTGTGAAATAAAGACATGTAATTTAGAAGTTAAATACAGTAAAATATTTTTAGTTCTATCTAAGTAGAAATGAAATCTTTGGACAGCATAGTACACTGAAAAATGGGATCTGCAATGTTTTAAGATCCCACACAGCTCAGTCATTAATGCCACCAGCCAGAAAACATCTTCTACTTTCCAGAATGCTGTACTCCGTCATTGGTACATGACTTTCTGTAAACCTGTAGAAGGAGAGCCATGCTGAAGAACTATGGAGACCAAAAAAAAAAAAAAACATACAAACAACACTTATTTCATAATACTTACCGTATAGCGAACAATTTGTGTAATGTTCTCAACAACAGGAATTAATTATTTATTATTAAGTAATAGCTGCATTTTGATGCATAAACACAAATAGTAAATTTCAGTATGAGTTACTTTACTTATCATTTAGTTTTGAAACAGAGAGAACGCCACGAAAAAGCAACCCTGATGAAGAGGCAAACGTGGTTACTCCACACACTCCAGTTAGGTATGCCTTTTCCTGGTTCCAGTTTTCATTATAATTGCTCATTTGGTCTATGTAAGTGCTTCAGACTTGCTCCTTGTTGGACTTTGTATTTGCACATCATGTGACAGATAATATATATGGAGGATAGTTTTGTTAATTTATGACTTGCCTATGTTACAAATATAACTCAGTTGTCTTTATGTATAAGGAACATAACTTAAAAAGTATGTTTCACTCAGAAAGGAAAAGCATCAACGTTTGATGTTGCATAACCTAGAGTTATTTTATGTCCCTTCTTCACTACTATCCCACTTTAGTATTAATGATCAGATCCAGCTGAATGCTCCCCATCCTTTCCTCCATTTATGTCCACTCTTACTACCTTGTGCAAGACAGCTCTCTTCTTTTTGAACTTGTTTAGTACCTAATTGATCATGTCATTCCTTTCTTACCACTGTAGCTTTCTCCTACCAATAAATCTGTTTTCCACAGAGCCTGGATATAGTAGTCTGTGAATGTAAATCGAATTGTGTGTGACTGCTGCTTAAACCCTTTGATTACTTCTAGTTGCATTTAGAATACAAAGCAAATTCCTGAACAATCCCTAAGACTTCACGACCTGTTTTCTGTTGCCTGGCCAACCTCATTTTTTGTACTTGATTACTCTGTGTTTGACACACACTGGTCTTTTTTCAGTTTTTGAATTGTCAGAGCTCTTTTGTACTTGAAAGCTTTCATACTTGGCATTCTTTCTTGAAATTCTTCTTTTTATGGACTTGCCATCTGCGCTTCCTTTATGTTCACAATATAACTATAAATCCATTTTCATGTTTACTTGTTTTTCAATAATACCAACAATAGCCTTTAAGTTGCTTTCCATATGGACCATGGGTTTTTATTCACAGTTTTAATAATTAAGACACGTCATGGTGCTTGGTACATTGCAAGCAAGCAGTGAGACATATCAACTGACAGTAGACATGTAAACAGACTCATTTTAGTAACCAAATTGTATAAAATTTTGTTTCAAGTGAATTTCACCAAGAGGTAATATTATATAAAGAGACGCTGAAATGTGGCACAGCATTAACAGACCTTAACTGCAGAGTCTTCTCTCCAGCCCCAGCCACAGTGACTTTTACAGTTACTCAAGAGTTCCCTCTCCTTCCTGGAAGGAGCAACGGAGGTTCTCTTGATTCTTCATACGAGTGTCTAAATATCCACTGCCTTTATTGAAAGTGTATAAAGTTTAAGGACGGCATAGCATAGCGGTCTTTTACTAATCTCCAGATTTGGGAGGTTGAATCGGGAGGTTTGCTGCAGCTTGAGGCTAGCCTGTACTACACAGTGAAACCCTGTCTTAGAGAGTGGGGTATTAACATTTAATTGTAGTATGTTCTTGAAAGAATAGCAGTTTTGATGCCAGTTTTGTATCCATATAATATGAAAACATAAAGGTATATTTTCTGGAAAACGTCATTAGTTTGACAAATAATTTTTTTAAAGATTTATTTTATTTATTTTACGTGTATGAGTACACTGTAGCTTGAGCCATCATGTGTGTGGCTGCTGGGAATTGAACTCAGGATCTCTGCCGCCCCGCTCGCTCCGGCCCCACTCGCTCCAGTGTAATACACTGTAGCTGTCTTCAGACACACCAGAAGAGGGCATCAGATCTCATGATGGGTGGTTGTGAGCCACCATGTGGCTGCTGGGATCCGAACTCAGGACCTTGGGAAGAGCAGTCAGTCCTCTTACCCACTGAGCTATCTTGCCAGCCCGACAAATAATTTTCTATTGATAGTATTAGTACTTAGTTTTATTAGTAAATGGATCAACTCTATAATTATACTTAATGAGATTACTTTTCTAAAAAACTTAAGTAAGGTGTAAGTTTTAAACTCTACATGCTAAGGGGATTTTATTTTATTTAGATAAGGTCTTATTTCAGGGAACTTCTTCAAGATACATGGGATACATGATATGTTAAGAGATATGAAAAAGAAAAAAAAAAAAAAAGCCAGGCAGTGGTGGTGCACGCCTTTAATCCCGGCACTTGGGAGGCAGAGGCAGGCAGATTTCTGAGTTTGAAGCCAGCTTGGTCTACACAGTGAGTTCCAGGACAGCCAGGGCTACACAGAGAAACCCTGTCTTGAAAAAGCAAAAAAACAAATAAACAAAGAAACAAAAAAAGAGAGATGCTTAATAGTGATGCCTTTACTAGTGTTCCCATTGTTCGTGATTGTTTTGACTGTCTTGAGTCTTTTGGATTGCCATATGAATTTTAAGATTATCATTTTAACTTCTACAAAGAAGTGCATTGGGATTTTGATGAGGATTCCTCTGAGTCTATAGATGGCTTTTGGTAGGATGGGGTCATTCATAAGCCTATGCTCCCACATTCACCTAACTTTTGACAAAGGCCAAAGTGTACCCTGAAGAAAAGATGGCATCTTCAAAAAATGAAACTAGTTCCATATCTTGTACCTTGCACAAAATTCGTCCAGGTTTCTGGGGTGAGTTCTTCCTGCCTTTGCTTCCTTCAGTGGACTGTGACTTAGGATGTGTAATCCAAATAAACTCTTTCTCCTCCTACCCTCCCCCCAAAAGAGAGAACGCTCAATTTACATGATAGTTGTATTTCATTCTTTCTTGCTTTTTTCATAGTTGCTTAATGCTTCTTCCTGTGTTTTCTTCTCTAGGACTGTTATGAATACTATTCAACAATTAATGGTGATTTTAAATTCTGCAAGTGATCAGCCATCAGAAAATCTGATTTCCTACTTCAATGTAAGCCATATGTAAAATATCACTTGGGATATCTTAAAATAAAATTGAAATTAGAAGCTAAAGTACTAAGTATATTTTAAAACACTTATTTTTTATCCAAAATGTACTTATTTGGTATTTTATTTGTTGCTCTGTGAACTGCTCCAGATCTGATGGTTACTTTATTTAAATAGTGTTACTTTTTCTTATGTTTGCTGCTACTTTCCTTCCGTGCAACTGAGGCATTTCCCTCTAAGACATTTTCTTTTTCTATTTCCTTCCTTCCTTCCTTCCTTCCTTCCTTCCTTCCTTCCTTCCTTCCTTCTTCCCTCCCTCCCTTCCTCCCTCCCTCTCTCCCTCCCTCTCTCCCTTCCTTCCTTCCTTCCT
>JADRCD010206348.1:0-20518 GCA_019843815.1 Montemys delectorum
GTTTTGCTTTTGATTGTGACTGTGCCCTGATATTTTTCCCTCTTGAAGGAAGAATGTATTTTAGTGGAGCCCACAGTTAAGAGACTTTGAATTTTAAAAGATATTGGACATTTTAAATTGATTGAACTTTTAATATGTAAAGACTGTGGGACTTTAGATCTTGGGGATGAATAAGAACATAAGGGTTGAGGCTTAATAGTGATGTGTTTGTGTGTCAAGTTGACAAGGGGTCAATTGTACTGGTTAGTTTTGTGTGTCAACCTGACACAGGCTGGAGTTATCATAGAGAAGTGAACTTCAGTTGAGGAAGTGCCTCCATGAGATCCAGCTGTGGGGCATTTTCTCAATTAGTGATCAAAGGGATGGTGCCATCTCTGGGCTGGAAGTCTTGAGTTCTATAAGAGAGCGGGCTGAGCAAGCCAGGAGAAGCAAGCCAGTAAGGAACATCCCTCCATGGCCTCTGCATCAGCTCCTGCTTCCTGACTGCTTGAGTTCCAGTCCTGACTTCCTTTGTGATAAACAGCAATGTGGAAGTAAGCTAAATAAATCCTTTCCTCCCCAACTTGCTTCTTGGTCATGATGTTTGTACAGGAATAGAAACCCTGACTAAGACAGTTGTAATAAAGACCTGATGACCTGCTGAGGCAGGAAGTACAAGGGTAGAACTTCCAGCAGAGGGACTGCTGCAGGAGATGCAAGCTGAAATGAGAGAATTGAATCAGACACAGAAGGCAACAGACAAGAACCAGAGCAGGGCAAAGAGGTAGGGTCAAAGGCTAGAATAGTCAGGTTAAGTCTAAAGATAGCTAGGAGACTTCCCCAGCAAAAGGCCTAAGAGTCTCTGTGCTGGAGGGATCCAAGTAAGGTACCTCTACTTGTAAAACTATCTGAAATTTTAGAGAAGCTGAAGAAAAACACTATTAAAATCTGAATAACGTGGAGACTAGTTTGGCCCTTTGTGGGCCCTCAAGTTACTCACATAGAACAATGCTTCTTCTATAGAAGCTGGTCCTGGCAAGGATCCACTTCCTTCCCTGGAGGTTGGGATTTTACTGTGACCTTAGCATCTGAAGTGGCACATAATCAATGGATATATTTACACACGTGAACCCAGGACTGTGTGTTGGGAGTCCCACATAACGACTAAGTTAACAGACATAACATACACGGGGGATCTGGTAGATTTGTGCTTGCTCTTTCAGTCTCTGTGAGCCCATATGAGCCCTGCTTAGTTGATTTGGCAGGCCATGTTCTCTGGGTTCTCCATTCTCTGTGACTCATATATTTTTTTCTTTCCCTTCTTCTGTGGGATTCCTTTATCTCCAGTGGAAGGGAAACAATGGAGACCTCCAGTTTAGACTCTTTCTCCACATACTCTCTGGCTGTGGGTCTCTGTATTTGCTTCCATCTGTTGCCAGAGGAAGCCTCTGTGATGAAAAGTGTGTAAGGCATTGTTCAGTGAGTATAGCTAAATACCATCAGGAGTCATTTTGTTGATTTGTTTTCTCACTATACCAGTTGTGTTTGCTTCAACATTAAGTCTTTGGCTTAACCACTCCCTAATGTCTGGACATCCAAGCAGTATTGAGTATGGATTCCTTCTTGTGGAGTGGGAAAGCCTCATGTTAAACCAGACATTGATTGGCCACTTCTAAGGGAGTTTGTAATGCCATGGATAACAGCAGGATCTAAGAAGAATTCAGTCCCATATTAAGGATTTCAAAGAGAAGAGAGCATGCAGAAATCTCAAAGCAAAGAAAGGAATTGTGGCTACAGTCTATCTGCAGCCTGTGAAGGTAGCATTCTGGGGAAAAGAGGTTGAGTTCAATCTTTAGGGAATTTTGGGTCACCTTCAGTGAAATTTCAATGAAGCTGAGAGAAAATAGTTAACATTAACAAAGCACAATCTGGAAATGAATATAGGATACAAATCAAGGTTAGAATATTCCCACCCCAGCTCCCCCAGGAGGATATATGGTGACAGAATGGATGACATGAAGGGGATAAGCTGTTTGCCTGGGGGGTCAAATTTGGAGATGAAGTTTTTATCATCCTTGTTGTTTTTGCCATTTGCTACTGTTATTCTCCCTATTCATTATTGTGTAGATGTGAAGTAGCAGTAGGAGGTGGTGTCCTCTGAAGGCACAGCCTGTCTGCTGGCAGGCTTCTTTACCATTACCTAGATCCCACATCTCAGACCTGTACTTTCTGCATGCAGCTTTGCCAGCCAGGATCTGGACTCTTTGCCTGAATGCTGATTACCATGAAAGCTCATGGACTAGAGAGATTATCACATTTCCATAGTGCTGATGCTTAGAATCTCTGCCATGATATTTGCCCCACTTTCTCTTTATTAACTCAGTTAGGAAGTGAGTCAGAGTCAAGCTGTGCAGCATATACATATGTGTATAGAAGGGTGGGGAAACTACAGGGAGGTAAGTAAAGTAGCAAGATTGTGGCAGTCTAAGTGATTCAGGGATTTTTGAGCCAGAATATCCTGTTCTGCGGGAAAACATAGAAAGTCAAACTTGTCTAAGAAGATATAATGACGAAAACCTGCACAGAAGCCCAATAAAATATAGTTTGCTTTTAAAATCTAGGGTTCATATATGTTACTCAAAAAGATTGTAAACAGGCATAATAAATTTATTTTAATAATACAGTTCCAACCTTTTTTATTTTTTAGTTTCTTGTTTACATCTTAAATTCCTCTTTTAAAGTGTCTCCTATCATATGTGTGCTGCTGTAGACATCCACAAGCATTGGTGGAATTCTCCTAGTGGCTTGATTTTGATATTAGTTTTAAACCTTGTGGAACAACACTGAAACCTCCAACAGACAGTCTGTCCTCCCTGGGTTTTAACTGACTACCAAACTGTAGTTGTGGCCACTGAGGCACTCCATTAATTGGGACAAAGGTGCTATACAGACCTAGCCCCTGTGATGATGGTCGGAAACTCCACAGGAGACCTATCATTGACTATCTGACCTGCAAAGGGGGAACAACAGTGGCAGTAAGGGCTCCAAGTAACGCTGGGTTTGCTTTCTCTTGATTGGTATGACATACCATGAAGCAAAGCAGTACAGTTACTTTCAGAAATGTAGGAAAGCAAAAGAAAGGAATAAAAATGAGACATAGGTTTACAAAGGAAAACCAAAAAAAAAAAAAAAATGTCAACTCAGGGACACAATTGCTCGGAGCATCTGGCTGGTTCAACACTGGTCTAGTCGAAGTCTTTCCTACGCTACTCAGGGAAAATGAGAAAGAAAATTAGAGTTTCTGATGCATAACTGAGTAGGATTCTGACACTTCACTTTTACTAGGATTTGCCAGACCCCCCATGGTCTCTTTGGATATAATCACTATTTCTGTTGCACAAAATATAGACATAGAAGTCAATTTTTGATATTTTAATTTCTTCAAATTACATATTCCAAGAAGATCAAGAAGATGCCTTCTTATTTCTCTCTTTTAATCCATCTTCTGTTCAGAGAAGTCTCAGATGATACAAAGACTTTTGTTTACTATCAATGTAGAAAGAACTAGGACCTCCCAGGAGCTGGGGTTTTGACTCTATCTTTAATTACAGAGTCCAGGGCTGATCTGGGGAAATTGTTCTTGCATGTCAAATAGTTATTGAATATTGTAATCTTCATTTTAGCTATCTATTTTCTCAAGATAATTTCATTTTTCAAGTAATGTGACTTGATGTTAGTTTATTTATTTCCTACATAACAACTGGGTATCCATGTGGAAGATTGGGATGTGTTGCTTAACGTTATGCCCTGAGTTCCCAGGAAACCCAGATGAGCCCAAGAATTACAAAGTCCACTGCAATTTGCAAAAGAGTCGTTTTATTATTTCGAGTCTTGACTCCGAAAGCTCCCCCTCCCCCCACAATGTAGGTGCTGGCATGCAATCACAAGTTTGGAAAGCACTGGGTTTATATACAGCACATTTAGGAATTCTTTGAATACTTAGTGTGAAGGGGTGTGGAGGTGGGATTAGGTAAGCTGTAACTCAAACATGATACCATTTGGTGGGACAGAAATGAAGTTGGGAGGGGGATTACAAAGTGTCTTTTGTGGGGCTATCAGGAACTAATTTTATGGCCAGCTGTAACTGTCTGTAACCTCTAAGTACTTTTCCTATGACTCAAATGTGGGGCCTTAATCTTCTTTGAGTTTATTATTTCTTTAATGTTCCAAGGATAGGCACCTGGAGAATTCCACCATTTATCAGAGAAAGACCTAGTTTTTGGTGAAGCAGAGGTGGGGAGGCTATCTCAAGCTAGCATTTGTAGCTCCTCGGGGTGTTTTCATTAAGGGGGATTTTATGGGTACTGCCATTCTAGCCAGACTGGGTTCACTCAGAGTGGCCAGGGAGTCCCCCTGAGCTTGCTGCAAGGGGGTACAACCCAGAAGCCAGCTGCCTGTGTACTGCATTTGCCATGTGCCAGAGGGAGAATGGGAGCCTCTTCAGGGGAAAAAACGCAGAGGCAAAACTTGCATACAACACTGGAGTCTCTTTGGTGAGGCTTCCAAGAAATAGGACAATTGGCCTTAGAGAGTTAGGCTACAACTCTCAACAATAAAGGTAACCTTTGTCAGCTCTGGCAGGGCTTTCCCACAAATGGTTTGGGGATGTCAGTCACTTTCAGTGATTGCCTCACCATAAGAGAACCACTACACCCAAGATCACACCTCTTTCATAGCGCATCTAACAGTTAATGGCCAAGCCAAGTGATGTGCCTTGGATGTGTGCCTTCTTCTCTAATTCCAAAGAGTACTGGAGGCTTGTTCTATATTTAAAACTCTTCTATTGAATTATAGTTCAGCCTTCACCTCTGTCCAATATGGCTTTTTTCTTTCCTTTCACGGGTATTAGGTTGAAATCCTTATTGATTATTTTTACAAATCTGGCTTAATGGAAGAGTCAGCAAGCTACATTCTTAAACTTACATCTCTGGCCATTCTTTCTTTTGAACATGAAGTTCATAAATCAAATCTTTGAATCAATACATAGGCTTACATTTTAAAAAGTCATTTTCATTTTAATTAATGAATTCTTAATTTTTTTTACTTCTAAATCCTTTTCTATCAGAATCTTTCCATCCAATGAACATTTCTTTGAGCCGTCAAGATATGTAGATACCAAACCTATGCACCAACTGATATGTTGGTCTCTTCTTCAAAACCTAATTGGGGCTCCTGAACCTGCTCCCTTAATATATAGCAAACCATTTCCTTCATGCCATCTGTATTACTGTATACCTGTCTAAGCTTACACATGGTCTTATCTGTCTCCGCTCCAGACTTCCCAGCTTTGCCTTCCACTGACATCCAGACCACTATGTTCCAGTGTGTGAGTGAGAAATTGCCATTTTACAGACTTTTTCTTAATAGCTTGTTTTCCAAAAAAAAAAAACCAAACTCAAAAGACTCAGATATCCCAATGATGAATCTATTTAAAAGTCCCATGACCTCACGATTTGGTTCACCATTTTTCAGGAATGTTGGATTTTAGCATTTGTTGGTTTGTTAGAATGCAGTATGTATGTACTGCTTCTTGGAAAGTTGCTCTCCAAAGTCTTTGCTGGCTTCTTTGCCCATCTTTTCTCCCACTGTGTCTCAAATGTCACTTCTCCAAAGAGTTTATCCTGACCACTGAGCTACCAAAATTCTTGCTCATTCAATTCCACCATTTGCCTTTATCTTCATAAATCTCATTCTTGAAATTTGCTTTTATGTAATGAATTATAGCCCTTCAGCAGGTTTATATGCAGAAGCCCTAACTCTCAGTGTAACTATCTATCTGGAGTCTTTACATTATATAGTGGTTAAGATAAAGAAGGTTATAAGAGTGTTGCTCTTATCTATTAAGAGTTAGCTTTCTAAATAGATGGTATCTCTCACTTCCCTGTGAATACTCAGAGGATATGAAAGAAAATACAGCAGTTTGTATGCTAGGACAGACATGGACCTTGGTACTACTTTGATCCAGAATTCTAAATTCTAAAGCAGTGAGAAAATAAGTTTCAGTAGTTAGTTCATGCCATATGTCTTAGTTATTGTTACTCTTACTGTGATAAAACACCATGAGCAATGCAACTTGGCGAGGAAATGGTTTATTTGACTTATACTTCCACATCATGCTGCATCATTCAAAGAAGTCTGGGCAAGAACTGAAACAGGGCAGGAACCTGGAGGCAGGAACTGATATAGAGTGTTTACAGGGTGCTAGTTACTGACTTTGCTTATCATGGTTTGCTCAGTCTGATTCTCCATATAATTTACCACAATCAGATGAGGGGACCTCCCATATCAATAACTAACTAAGAAAATTATCCACAGTCCTTCCTACAGCTCAATCCCATGGAGCTACTTCTTAGCTGATATTCCCATCTCTCATCTAGCTTGTGTCAAGTTGTGTTGAACTATGCAGCACACCATCTATTGTAATTTATAATGAATGTATGAAGAGAATAATATTTGTACTTACCAGATAATGCAATTGTTGTTTGATCATCACTATTTAAAAAGCAACCTTCCTTCCCCTGTGCTTAGGAGGCTCTCAATATGTAGCTCATACTGACCTTAAATGTGTGATCCTTCTATCTTAGTCTCTTGAACACTAGGATTTTAGGCATGCAGATCCTAAAAATGAATCTACTTAAGGAAGAGTGTATCACCTGCTTCTATGGCTCTGCAGGGTAAAAGAAGAGTGTGGTAGAGATGGCACTTAAACCACATTACTGCCCGAGTGACTGGTTCTCGTTTTAGGTTAACTAAGCAAGGGGTAAAAGTATGATGTTTGCAGGGTTGCTGTAAACATTGTGTTTATAGCATGCTCAGTTTTCTGGAGCTGAAAATTGTAAGGAGAAAGACCAAATCCATAATTGTCTAATTAAAATGAACTTTATTCTATGTGAGCACCTGGGACTGGATAGTCCTAAGTTAGGATTTTGGAGATAAGCTTTGGGATATGAGGAAGATAAGGTTTTTATAGAGTTGATTGGTGGAGTTCCAAATGGGGCATTTGGCAATAGACATGGGTTTACAGGAGCAGAACATAAAGCGTAACAAATTAGTCATTATTATCTCTTGAAACAAAGACATGATTGCAAGGTGGTCATAATAAAAGGTAGTTATAACAAGGTAGCCATAAGAAGCCCTTTGAAACAGAGGTAAGGCTGTTTCTTAGAGTTTTACTGTTGTGAATAGATGTCATGACCAGGGCAACTCTTATAAGGACATTTAATTGAGGCTGGCTTACAGGGTCAGCAGTTCAGTCCTTTATCATCATGGTGGCAATATGGCAGCATCCAGACAGGCATGATGCAGGAGGAGCTGAGAGTTTTACATCTTCATCTGAAGACTGGTAGCATTATACTGCTTCCAGGCAGCTAGGATGAGGATCTTAAAGTGCATACCCACAGTGACACACCTACTCCAATAAGGCCACACCTTCTAATAGTACCACTCCATGGGCAGAGCATATACAAACCACCACAGGTTGCAAAATAGTAATTAACTTTTTGAAATAAAGATATGATTGCAGTTCAGCTTACAGGTGGGCCATAGCCCAACCCTTGAGAAACAGAGGTCAAATTATAACTAGTAATGAACCTAGTTGTTTTTACTATAATATGGCTTTTAAGACTAAAATGGAGGGAGGCTGGTTCTTTAGACATGTCAGGTTGTATGTGAAGGAATGTTCTCTGATTGAGACCATTCAAAAACCTTGTTTAAGTATGAAACAACCTTTTACATTTAGAAAATAGTGAGAGAAATGTTCAAGACTGAAAGACAGTTGAAAGCCACAGTGCTGAGACATTAGGAACCTTGTATTTGGGTAGTTGCTATGAGGAAATGAGTGAAGGGGCAAAGGTATGCTACATTCCCATGTACTTGAGTGAAAGAAAAGTAGATATCTGAACAGTTAAGGGAGACTTCAAATATTTATAGATATTAGGGGAAAATATTAGGTATTAACTTAAACTGGCAAACTAAGAAAAGACTAAAAAAGAGTGAATGTAGGGCCAGGATGGGCAAGATAGAGAGAAGAGACTTCTGTTTTGTTTGGGTTTGCTTGTTAAAGGCACAGTTTTGTGCTTGGGCTGGCTTTAAGTTCTGTGTGTAGCCAGTGATGACCCTGAACTTCTGGTCTTACTCCCTCTACTTTCCCAGTAGTGGCATTAGAGGTATATGCCACAAAACCAAGTACATGTGTTGCTAAGAACTGAAACCAGGACTTTAGGCACATAATCAAGTACCCTATCAACTGAGCCAAAACACCTGCCCTACATTTAATTTAGAAAACTTTCTTTTATTTTTTGAGATTATAATACAATTACCCTCTTCATTTTTCTCAAGCTCTAAATCTTCCAATATGCCCCTTCTTGTTCTTTTTCAAACTCATGGTATCTTTCTTCAATATATATTCCTAAATACATAAATGCACCCTGTTGTATCCTGTATAATGTTTCTGGTGGGTATATGTTTTTAGGGCTAACCTGTTGGTATTTGGTAACCAGCTCTTGGCTTGGGCTCTTTTCTGGGGTAAATGATTTCTCTAGCACTCAGCTTTCCTTAGTGGCCTGTAGTGTTTTGTGTACAGTTGAGGCTTGTGAGATCATTACCATGCCCATTGCTTTTGTTTTCTCATTCAGCATGAGGTAATCATATCGGTGAGACATTATAGATGGAACCTTTGACATTCTTAAAGAGACATAGTTTTACAGCAAACTCTCTGATTTTGGTGCTTTTTCCATCTTTCTGTGCCCTTTCCACAATTGTTCCCCAAGTCTAGACTTAGGTGCAGGAATTGTTAAGTAGATATATTCATTGGGACTGAGCTCCACAAAACAGCATTGTGATTGGTTGAGGGGTTTGTTGTTGTTGATGTTGTTATTGTTTTGGTTTTGTTGTAATGGGCTCTGTCTCTACAAAGAAGTTGTCTACTTGTTATTTTAAAGAAAACAACATTTCTTTTGCTCCTTTGTCTTCTCCTCTTCCCATTCAGTTTTCTATGCCATCTGTTCTGCCAATTTTTCATTTTCTTTCATTTCTTCAGAAAGTATTTTATGAACACAAAGCAGACAAATCAACAAGGAATTGGGGGTCAGATTGCATGAATATAAGAGCTGTCAACACACATGTAAGAGTATGTAAGGAAAGGAAGGAAGAGAACCTTTATGGTTTGACTTTATGCTTTCTTAGTTCCCTTTCCTGCCATTTATCTATGGAGCCTCTGTGATTTTGTTTATGATTTCAATAGAATGAATATTTGCTGTTGCCTGAAAGCATCCTATCATTTCTGGTTTACCACAGCCAGTTCTGTTATTTGAGGCATTTTTCTACATGTTCTAAGTATAGCTTTCCTTGTTTTGTAGTTCTTGAACCTAATTCTGATCTTAATAGATAGGTTTCTGTTCAATAAAATGGTAGATTTGTGTTTGAAAATAACAGCTACTTTACATACTTTTTTTTTTTTACTTTTAAAAGGGTGACGGCCTAGATTTTATGTTATTTCTCATTTGAAGATAGAAAAAATGATCCTAAAATCCAAGTATTCTCAAAATACAAAGTTAGAAACTATGACTCTTGGAAATGGAATTTCCTAGTAATAGCAAGTGGATTGAAAACAAGAGGATTGTTGAACTTGTCTGTCTCATGGTAGCTGAAGTTTACTTAATCATGGTCTTTCATGATCAAAGATAACAAAGCTTTGATACAGCTCTGCTCATTCTCAATCTTATATTCTATGATCTCTTCACTAAGGTTGAATTTTATCATTGTCTTACTCACAAATTCAATCTCCATTAATAGAATCCACTAAGAGGAATACACTTTTGTGGCTTCGGCAGCCTACCAAACAAAACACTCATAGTTCTGCTCAGGAGAAGGAAAACAATCTCTTTCAGGATTGACTATTACTGCACAGATTTGAGTGTCTGGCATGGTTTCATCGAGGCCTCGCAGGCTACATCTATCCCCCTCCTTACACATACTTAATGTTCATCTTTTCAGCTAACTTTCACCTACATCAGATAGATAGTGGTTTGCTACTCTGACATCTCTCCCACTACCATGTATGAATTACTTTTATACCTTGCCAGCCACATTAATGCATCTTTTACATTGTGAACTAAAGCAGAAGAAAACATGTACCTCAGCTTATGGCAGACTTTATTTCTAGAGTCAAATCAGGACACGTTTGTGCTAAATTTATTTTACTTCATCTCTAAGTCACTAAGAATATTTAATATTTTTATATTCAAAATAGAAACAATTGAAACACTCTTTAAAATTTGCCTATAGTTTGAAAGTAGCCTCATAAGAGTTAAAATAACTTATGGCTTAGGTAGGAGATAATAATATAGACATTCTCGTAGAAATACTCTAAGGTGGTGGCCAAAAAAGATCCAAGTAGAGAATAGAAACATTAAATATCAGAGGGAAAAATTAAGTAGGCAAAATTTTTTATTCCAAAGATTTCAAGAGAGAAGGAAAAGAAGCATAAAGAATTGTGATGATATATGCAACGTAAAAGATTATAAAACATCCATTTATCAACAGTTATACTACTATGGGGCTGAAAGCTTCTTTGGTCCTTTCTTTCTAGGTCCTCCATTGGGAACCCTGTGCTCTGTCCAATGGTTGGCTGCAAGCATCTACCTCCATATTGGTAAGGCACTGGCAGAGACTCTCAGGAGACAGCTATATCAGACTTCTGTCAGCAATCACTTGTTGACATCCACAATAGTGTCTGGGTTTGGTGACTGTATGTGGGATGGATCCAGGTGGTGTAGTCTCTGCATGGCCTTTCCATCAGTCTCTGTATCTCCTCCCATGGGTATTTTGTTTCCCCTTCTAACAAGGACTGAAATATCCACACTTTGTTCTTCCTTCTTCTTGAGCTTCATGTGATATGTGAAATGCATCTTGGGTATTCCCACCCTTCACAATAGTCACAAATAATATAAAATATCTTGGTGTGACTCTAATCAAACAAGTGAAAGATCCATATGACAAGAACTTCAAGTCTCTGAAACAAGAAATCGAAGATCTCAGAAAATGGAAAGATCTCCCATGCTCAGGATTGGCAAGATTAATATAATAAAAATGGCCATCTTCCTGAAATCAACCTACAGATTCAATGCAATATCCATCAAAATTCCAACTCTATTCTTCATAGAGTTAGAAAGAACAATTTGCAAATTCATTTGGAATAACAAAAAACCTAGGATAGGGAAAACTATTCTCAACAATAAAACAACTTCTGGGAGAATCACCATCCCTGACCTCAAGCTGTACTACAGAGCAATCATGATAAAAACTGCATAATGTAGGTATAGTGACAGGCAGGTAGATCAATGGAATAGACTTGAAGATCCAGAAATGAACCCACACACCTATGGTCTTTGACAAAGGAGCTAAAACCATCCAGTGGAAAAAAGACAACATTTTCAACAATTGGTGTTAGTTCAACTTGCACTCTGCATGTAGAAGAATACACATCAATCCATTCTTATATTCTTGTACAAAGTTCAAGTCCAGACTGATACTAATAGAAAAGGAAGTGGGGAAGAGCCTCAAGCACATGAGCACAGGACAGTATTTCCTGAACAGAACACCAATGGCTTATGCTCTAAGATTAAGAATTGACAAATGGGACCTCCTAAAATTTCAAAGCTTCTATAAGGCAAAGGACACTGTCAATAGGACAAAATGGCAACCAACATATTGGTAAAAGATCTTTACCAATCCTACATCTGATAGAGGGTTAATATCCAAAATTTACAAAGAACTCAAGAAGTTAGACTACAGGGTACAGAGCTAAAGAAAGAATTCTCAACTGAGGAATATTGAATGGCTGAGAAACACCTAAAAGAAATGTTAAACATCCTTAGTTATCAGTGAAATGCAATTCAAAACAACCCTGAGATTCTACTTCATACCAGTCAGAATGGCTAAGATCAAAAACTTAGGTGACAGCAGATGCTAGTGAGAATGTGGAGAAAGAGGAACACTCCTTCATTGTCGGTGGGATTGCAAGCTTGTATAACCACTCTGTTATTCAGTTTGATGGTTTCTCAGAAAATTGAACATAGTACTATTGAATACTACCACTCCTGGGCATATACCCAGAAGATGTTCTAACATGTAACAAAGACACATGTTCCACTCTATTCATAGCAGCCATATTTATAATTTCCAGAAGCTGGAAACAATCCAGATGTCCCTCAACAGAGGAATGGATACAGAATATGTGGTATATTTACACAATGGTATCCGACTCAACTATTAAAAACAATGAATTCATGAAATTCTTAGGCAAATGGATGGAACTAGATAAATATCATCCTAAGTGAGATAACCCAATCACAAAAGAACATACATGGTATGCACTCACTGATAAGTGGATATTAGCCCAGAAAAAAACCCTTTTCTTATTCTCTGTGAAGCTGGCTTGTAGCATTCAACCTTTTACTTTTTTCAGTTATTAGTCATCACTAATATTTCAGAAATCAGTAGTCTCTTTCAATTCACATATATTTTAAAATTCACATATATAATCTCATAGTTACATGAGATTATATCCTAGACTAGAATAAATAATCTTATGTATAGCATGAAGAGTCAGTGTACAGTCAGATGTGGCATGGTGGGAAGAGCTCACTTTGGAACCAGAGTGATCTAGTTAAAAGTTCTGGTCCCTAGTATATAAGCACTAAGTATATATAAGTATATACAATAGCTTAGGGTCTCAGATTTTTATCCTTGTCTAGGAAATACAGATGAAGCTGTCTTTGAGATACTGTTGTAAGGATCTTTGTGTAGGAATGCAAAGTGTTTAATACTTCATAGCTGACTTAAGAAATAGCTGCTATCACTTAGGGAGCATCTGTAAAGAGTGTTTTAGACTTTTCAACAAGTTTTTCATAACATAATTTCTTTATTCTAAGGCAGTTAAGATCCATTTCACTTATAAATAGTAAATTCTTCTAAGAACTTCTATAAGATCTAGTGACTTAATGATTTTAAAGGAACATTATTTATTCATTCCAGGAAGCCATTTGCCATATGGCTGCATACCTTCAGACACTCAACTAAAGGTATACCAGCTGCTTGCTTTATTTTCAAACAACTACAAAGGAACAATTTTGGCTTGGAATTTTCCTTTGAAAATTTTCTCAACCATGTGTGGTTAGAATCTGGCACTTATCTTTTGCTTCCACTCTGGAAATTTGTACAGTTCTCTAACACATGGTTTGGGTCACATAACCTTTCAATTTTTGTTTTTCATTTGCATAATTTCCTTCCAATGTGAAAAAGTCATATAACATAATATGTCTACAAAGCAAGACTTTTGTAAGACTAATTATCCATGATCAGAATCGACAAGACCAAGTCATTTGTGAGTAGCTAGAAATAAGGAAAATCCCATAAGAGATTATTTTATGTGAATGAAAAAGACTGTACAGGATATAATGAAGGTTGAGTGAATTTTGTACCCATTTGCTTTATAACTGTTCCACAAATATATTACACAACTCACACAGAAAATTTTTTTAGAAGTTTCTAATTCCAAATGAGTCCTAACAAAGTTTAAACCCTTTTAAAGTTTATGCCATTAAAGACTTTTAAATCTGGCTTTATAAGACTATCAAGGTGATGAATATGAATATCTGACATCTGTTCACCTGCCCATCAGACTTTTATCAAGGTCAAGATTATTATGGCACTACATGTATATCAAGAATAAAGGGGATTTGAGGAAGAAGTTAAAAGAAACTTGTGAAGTTAAAAGGTTTTTTTTCTTTTTTGAAAGAGGGGCTTAAAATCAAGTTCTATTGCTTTTAATATTTTATTTTTCCAGTTTTCTTGCTTGTATCATTATCACAGCATATATCAAAGCTGAATCTTAGTTTCTGTCTCTTCTTGAACGTTTTAGCTTTTAATACAGAGTTTCATATTTGAACTTTGATCTTCACTTGTTTACTCTTCACTTTTACTAGAGAAATAGGATATGACTCCAACTTGCTGTGTAAATCAAAATATCAACACTTTTGTGTATCAAAGATCTCATTTTGTTGCATTTGGTTGATATGTTGATTTATGGGACTTTCTAGGATTATTACTGTCGCTATTCATCCACCCAGTTATCCATCCATCTGTTTACCTACTTACCAATAGACACATCTAGCATTTGTTGAGTTATTGTTGTTTGTTAGATGTCATGTTATATCCAAAATACAGATGAATAGATTAAAAAGAATAAGACCTATAGAATTTTCTATTATTGCTTGGGTCTAGATGGTTTGTAAGGAGGGCTTATGTAAAGGTAAATCTCAGCTATCAAATTGGTGAGATGTAGATTTTAGGAGTTTGGCTTATCAAGCATATCTGTAGGAGCCTATTTTAGTGGAGAAAATTCATAAGGGAATATTTGCTCACTGTGAGTAGCACAATACCCTGGGCTTAGTTTGGGGACAGAATAATAAGGACAAAGTGAGATGAGCTAAATATTCGTTTTGCTTTTCTTCCTATCTGCATATAGATACTATGTGACCAATTGCTCAAAGTTCCTGCTGTTTTATTCTCCATTGTGGTAGAGTTTGTTTTTAAGTAGAAGCCCAAATGAACAGTCCTTTCCGTTATTTGGTTTATCACATATTTTGAATCACAGCAACATAAAAGTAACTAAGATATTCTACTTCTACAAGTCCCTTATCCTCTCTACTCATGTTTCCTTGTGTATATAATTTATATGTTCATATAAATATTTATATGTTCATCACAGAGCCTGTTTAAAGATTAAAGAATGAACACATATATATTACTTTGAATCCTCAGATTATTCTAAAAAAATGCCAGTCCTGTGCATCCCAGACATATATAATGATCATCCATGGTGGTTCTTTACCTTTACTGCTGTGTCTATTTAACATAAGAAGACAAGAGAGACAAGAAATATTGAAACTAGCAAAAACAGTATAAAACCCATTAGAGGGTATGTTTATGATAATCTACATCTGTTTGGAAAATTGATGATTTTATGGATATTTACGACAAGACAAATATTAAAATTCTAACTTTCAAAGGTCACTTATACTATATCCTGACTTATGTTAAGAATATTGCTTGTTTATTTTACTCTAGAAAAGGACTTGTAGAGACATTTATTTATTTATTTTTTTACCAAAAAGAACACAAATACATGGCAAATGAGTATAAGAAAGATTCTTGGCATAATTTGTTATCAGGTGAGTGTGAATAAAATATTTTCTTATCATACAATTGTTAAGATCAACTATTATAAAAACACAAAAAAATAGCAAATATAGGTAAGGATAAGAACAAATGAGAATATGTGTACATTGTTGTAGAATAGAAGGTGGTATCTGAATGATGAAAGATGACAATGAAATTCTTCAGAGAATTGCAATAGGGGAGCTGGACTATATAGTTCAGTTGGTAGAATGCTTGGTTACTTACTATGGGTTAAATCTTTGTCACTATATAAAGTTCAAGTAATTATTTAAAAGTTTTCCCTTTTCCCAAATACTTATTTGGCTGGTCTAAAAAGTTGGGACCAGGGTTAAATTTTTCATATTATAGATTTTATCATCCAATTTTTTTTGCACAATCATTTACTTCATATAGAAATTTGTGAATGCTTCTGTATGACATGGTATCTCAGAATTTTAAAAATGGATGATTTTCAATTACTGTATTTAAGTAATAGAAATGATAGAAAAGAAAGGATTACAAGAATATCTAAAATATATGTATTTAACAAATGCTATTTATTCATCAAAGAAAAATGTATTATTTATCTGTTGGCTTCCACATACTCTGTGCGATTCAGGGAAGAGAAACATAAAAAAGAAAGGACTTTATGTGACCTCAGGACTTTATGTGACCTCAGGCTTAGCATGATGGTAGCAGGGTAATAACAGTGTAGGCAAATACATTACAGAAAGATAGAAAATATAGCCATTATTCTATTATTTAGTAATATATCGCTTTATTCATGAAGTCTAATATAAAAATGAGGAACATTTTGTAGCATAGCTAAAATTCATGCTTGCCAAATGACTTATTATTATACTCTGAGTATCAGAGTAAAGTGAGAAATTAGTAGATGAAATAGTATTACCAGGGTGACTCTGCAAAAGAAATGTTATTTAACATGTTCTTCATGAAATACTGGGAATAATCTGCAGGGGAAGATTCCAGGTTGAGAAAATAAATCCATATGGGCTAATATAGAGGGGACATGGAATGAATGGACATTTAACACATACTGAAGAGACTTTAGGCGCTGGAGAGATGGTTCAGTGGTTAAGAGCATGGCTTTCTTCTTCTGAAGGTCTTGAGTTCAAATCCCAGCAACCACATGGTGGCTCACAACCATCTGTAATGGGATCTGATGCCCTCTTCTGGTGTGTCTGAAGACAGTGACAGTGTACTTACATATAATAAATAAATAGATTTTTTTAAAAAAAAAGAGACTTTAATGAACTTGGAAAGAATGGTAGCATAATGTGAGTTTGATTTTAGAAAGTTCTTTTTCTTTTTTAAATTTTAAATGAATTGATTAATTTACATCCCAAATGCTGCCCAACTTCTGTTCTTCCCCTCTAGGAGTCCCTGTCCCATCCCCTTTGAGAGTCTGGGCCCTGCCCTGGGTATCCTTCAACTCTGGTTCATCAAGTGTCTGCCAAATTGCCCTGCAGACTTTGCATGACAACAGTTTTTGAGGTGAAAGCTTCATGGAAGCCTGTTTCCTGCTCCTGCATTGTCCCCTTGGCATTCTCTAACTCAGTGGTAGCCCAGATATTTCCTTGTACTCGTGTGCTAGGTGCCCTTCTAAATATGATTCATTCATAACTAATAAAACTGGAAGTTTCCTTCTGACTGACACTCACTGATGTTCCAATACCCTAATCTTTGCTGAGCCAAACTTTGGCCTGTAATTTCTTAAAGAATGTCATCCATTCAGACTAATTGCCCCTGGCATTGTTAGGGAAATAATGAAGGGAATAGGGCGCTGTAATTTGCTGAGTGGTCGTAGACTCCTCGTCCCAGTCCACATAAGGCAGACCACATTAGATTTGCAGCTGAATCATTCCCAGGAACTAGATTATTGTTTTGTTTTGGGTAAAGTTAACAAGAATAAGTTCCCTGGGGCATACTTCCACTAGCACAGAAAAATTAGCATAGTTGGGGGATTTACTAGGCCCAGCCAGTCTGTAGCCTAAACAATAGACTGAATAGCAACTGTCTGCACCTGGCTTCTAGATCAAGGTAATCTTAGCCGAAGCTGACTTTCTTTCTGATTGCAACCGGTGCTTAGTTCCTGCCAATTTACATGTATATATTTTGCTGCAGACCCATTGGCAATGTACATGTACCTTGTTCGATGTATCTTGACCATTGTACCACCTGATTTTTTCTCCCCCTTTTGTATTGACTATATAAATCTGACCCCATACTTGAAAAATACATTCAGATCCCACACTTCTTGTGTCATGATTGTCTGTCACCACTGAATCCCTTGCATACCTGGCCAGAACTTTCGTCACCCTGTGGAACAAGGGCTCCCCACAAGAAACCCTGGTCCCTGGCACCAAATTAGACACATCTTCTACCACTGCGGACCAGACAAGGTAGCCATGTTGGGGATCAGGTACCACAGTCAGGCTACAGCTTTAGGGAGAGCCTCTGTTCCTGTTGTTGGAGGATCTGTATGGAGACTGAGCAGCACCTCTACTGCCTTAGTGCCAGTGTTCCAGCCTGTGCATGCTTTTTCGTTGGTGGCTCAATCTTTGAGCGCTCCCAAGACTCCAGGTTTGTTGGCTGTATTGGTCTTCCTGCAGGGTTCCTATCCCCTTCAGGGCCTTCAATGTTTCCCCAAACTGTTCCATAAGAGTCCTCAACCTCCATCCAGTGTTTGGTTGTGAGTATCTGCATCTGCATCAGTCAGCTGTTGGGTAGAGCCTCTCAGAGGACAGTTATGCTAGGCTTCTGTCTGCAAGCATAACAGAATATCAATAATATAACTGGAAATCAGTTTCCATTCTAGAAATCAATCTAGTGTTTTCTCAGAAAGCTGGAAATAGTCCTCCCTAAAGACACAGCTATACTGCTCCTAGGCATAAACCTGAAAGATGCTCTATCATACCACAAGGGCATGTGATCCAGCATGTTCATAGCAGCTTTATTTATAATAGCCAGAAACTGAAAAAAACCCAGTTGTCTCTCAACCAATGAATGGATACAGAAAATATTCATTTACTCAATGGAATACTATTCATATATTAAAAACAAGGACATCAGGAATTTTGGAGGCAAATACATGGAACTAGAAAATTGATGGAACCTCACTTGAGTGAGGTAGCTGTAGGGTAGAAGAAAAGATCATGTAGTAGAAATATATAGTGTATAAGCTTTTACTTAAAGGGTATGGAAATTTTTCTTTGAAGCGAGCCAAGAATGTAGGCCAGCTAGCTCCAGAAACTGGTTGTCTTACCATCTAGGTGGTTCCAGGGAGCAGTCAACCTCAAAGTGAATGACAATGACAATGATAAAGCCACATTCTTGAGAATAACGAGTATGCAGGATGTTTTCCTGATGACCCTGACTCCAGACTAAATCATGGGTTGGGTCCCTCTGAAATTTTCCACTTCTTTTATGTTTCCTTGGTTACCCCCTCACTCCCCCTCATTTGTAGTTTTTTTCCTTTAAATATGCCAAACTTCTTGTGCTCTGGGTCGAGCTCCTCTGCCCCTTCGAGGGTTATAAGCTTGTCCCCAGTATACTGGTTTCCCCTGAATAAACCTCATGCTGTTGCATCAAGATCAGTCTCTTGTGAGTGTTTGGGTGGCTGTGTTCTCCCAGGACTTGAGAGAGGGTCTCCCCTCATGGGGGTCTTTCAGTAACCTAGACCCAAAAGGTAATTCATGATATGTACTCACTGATAAGTGGTTACTAGCCATAAAGTACAGAATACACATGATACACCCCAGAGACCCCAAGAAGTTAAACAAGAAGGCTCATGCTTGAATCACACTTAGAAGGAGGAACAAAATAATCATAGAGGCAGAAGGAGGGAAGGAACATGGTGGAAGAGGGGATGGAGAGGGAATGGGGAGCATGATAAGGTATGAGGAGTCAGAGGAGAGGCCCATAGAGCCAAAAGAATGAATAAATATCTGTAACTGCCAGGGAGATGGGAAGTGGGGGTAATTTCTAGGAAGTCCTAGAGATCTGGGATTGGGGAGGCTTCCAGGAGACAACACAGGAAACCTTTGTAGAGATGCCTAATAGTGGGTACATGGGTCCTGAACAGGCTATCACCTGTACCCAGGCAGGACCCCCAATGGAGGAATAAGGACATCAATCTACCCACAAAACTTTTGGCCCCAAATTTATTCTGTCTAAAAGAAATACAGGGTCAAAGATGGAGCAAAGACTGAAGGAATAGTCAATCAATAACTGGCCCAACTTGAAAACCTTCCATGGGCAAGCACCAATTCCTGACATTATTAATGAAAGTTATTTTTTTCTAACAATCAAAGGGGTCCCTTGGTGAGTACTAAAAGTACCCAAATACTTTCAGTGGTTGCTGATATATGAAACAGTTTGCAGGCTATTATAATAGTTAATGTTCACCAAGAAACCTAATTCAAATCTGTGTGATATTTACCCCAAGTCTTTGAATTATAGCATTCTCTATACTGCTCTGCCCCGGCCCGCGGGGCGAGTAATTAACCAGGGTCCAAAGGGGACGAAGCCTGAAAGAGATGGGCGAGAGAGAGGAATGAGGCCAAGCAAAAATTCGTTGTCAAAGCCTCGACTTTACTTCAGAAGGGCAGGACAATTATACTTGTAGAGCAAGGAAGCGTTAAGAGGAAGTGGGGCGGGGGGTGTACACCTGGCTTCACACCTGGCCGGAGCGGAAGCGTTGACAAAACAGTTTATGGTTTTTCCGAGAACACTCCATGGTTCCTCGGAGAATAGACTGTTACTCAGATAAGGTCAAATTCTCAGGGACGACAGGGACACTCTGACCCTGACATCTCCCCCCTCACTGTAACATAAGGAGGGAACAGTAACATCTTAGCCTGCCCGGACGGTATCCTGGAGTGGACCAAGAAGGATTTTAGGACGCTCCAAATGTTAACTGTCCCTAGGGCTCCGATCAAGCCACTCCTTGCCGGGGGGAGAAGGCGATCGAGGGGCCAGGAAGGGGGACAGTCCTACCTTCTTGTCCGTGCAATGGGAACCTGAGCCCTAGACAAGGGAACGTAGGCCTCACTTCTCCATCCGTGCAATGGGAACCTGTGCCCTGGATAGAGAGCGGTGAGGTTTTTGGGAGGCATCAGAAAAGGGATCAACACCAGCCAAGGTCATCCTTGTGCAATGGGATCCTGTGCCCAGTCAGGGGACCGGCCTTTGGTGTCGATCAAGATTAAATTTTTGATCCACTCAAGGAGTTCCGTAT
>JADRCD010206349.1:0-10938 GCA_019843815.1 Montemys delectorum
GGTGGTGGTGGCGACGGCGGCGGCACACGCCTTTAATCCCAGCACTTGGGAGGCAGAGGCAGCGGATTTCTGAGTTCGAGGCCAGCCTGGTCTACAGAGTGAGTTCCAGGACAGCCAGGGCTATTCAGAGAAACCCTGTCTCAAAAAAACAAAACAAAACAAAACAAAAAATTAAGTCCTTTTGCCTTCTAATTAGATGGAATTACAGGTGCATATCACTGTGCCCAGGACATTTGATAAACATTAAAATACTCAAAGCCTTAGTTAAAGGATGCTCGTAAGCCTTCCTAATGTACCTCATGGCCTTGAGTTCCCTGCCCTGCTTCCTGTCTGGCCTTTCTGAATGTCCTGGCTCAGGTGAAAGCCGTCCAGTGTCATGCACCTTATCACGTTGGTCCTTTCGTCCTCTTCACAGTGAAGGCGGTCGAGCGGCTCTCCACGGTCTCCCTGCAGCCATTGGAAGAGGTTGGTGGCAGTGTCGGGGTTCAGACCAGCCTTCCCTCAGCTCCATCCCTTTCCTTTGTGACAGGGAGATGCATGCTCATCTCCCGAGCCCGCTTCGAGGTCGACATCGGCTATTCGGAGGTGGTGATTGGCCTGTTTAAACAGATGGAGTCCAGGAGTTACGGCAAGTGACAGATCTCTGTGCGATCTGTGATGTCAGCATTATTTGTCTCCCTCTTTGAATGTTCAGACTGATTTTCCTGATAGAGATATAGCTATATCTACAGGACACTGACACCTCAGTTGTCACAGAGTGAACAAGTAGTGGCTGCTGCTTTATCGCTAAGCTTCCCAAAGAGAGCGTCCTACAGTTTTCTTAATCACCTGGTCGATGCTGTCCTGACAAATGCAGGTGCATTGCTGCTTGGGCTTTAGAGCCCATTTGTTTCTATTTTAGCCTTAGAAGAGCAGTACAACAGAAGATGCCCTACAAAGAAGTGCCTTTCTGTACCCCAAGCCAGCGGTGTCAGACTTGGGCGTGCAAAGGAGGCTGGTTGTTAGTGCTGTGGCTTTGAGATGGTGGGGGGCAGGGGGACCGTGTGTTTCTAATAAGTTCCCTGGTGGCACCTGTGGTACCTACCTCAGGACCACCAGATCCATCACGAGAGCTTGCTGGAGGTTCATGAAGTTGGGATTCAAATGAGCGAGTGTGTGCTTATCTCTTCTCCTTGCAGATGTCAGGACCAGGAAGTGGAACTTTCTCTTGGAAGAGCACAACAAACTAAGTGAGAAAGCCCACCTTTCTGCTTTCCTATCATACTGTTACCTGGCCTTAGCTTTAAGATGACTTGGAAGAGAGGTTGCTCCTCTCCACTTCGGTAATACTGGTACCTCCATGCTGAGGGCAGAGCGGCTGAATCAGCCTTGTCCGAGCCTGCTGGCCCCAACAGCTTTGTGAAAAACATTCAGACAGAGGGCTCTTCTCCACAAGGGCAAGGTGGTGCTTTTGACATTCCCCAGGGCCTGGAAGCCTTCCTGTCATCAGAGTTAAAGAGAAGGATATAGACTTGGGAAGTCAGAGGAGTGTCAGGATCACACAGTGGCAATGGAAGTTCTTTGAGATAGCCTCTCAGTTTATGTCCGGCACCAGGTGGCCTAGAAAGTAGGAAAGTGATCTGGTGGGAGGTTCTGTCATGGGCTGCATCCTATCAGATGCAGAAACCAAGTCATGGTGGGTGAAGAATTTTAACCGGACTTAGGACATGGATGTGTGCACAGCTACCGTGATCACAAAGGGGAGGCGCCTGGTTCCTTCTCATTTTTCTGTCCTCGTACTCTCCTTAGATGGACTAACATTCTAATGTGCCTGAGAAAGGTGGTTGTGGTCATAGCCCAGCCTGTTCTGGAACACTATTCTCCTCTGATTTAAAGCAGTGGTGATTTTTCACAGTTGTGTTCCCCCTACCTGGTGCCCTGTAGACTTACTGTCAGCCCAGATAGTGGGAGGAGCTGTGTGTTGGTGTCAGTCTCAGCAGTGAGCTGGTCAGCCTTGGGAGTGAGGAGCCAAGTAGGTACTTGTCCATCAGGCTTTGTTGCTTTCCATGCCTGTCTTCTGACTTACTGTGCAATAATCAGGCATCAGGAAGATAATTGTGTCCCACTTGTCCTTTCATTAAGAAGGGACATCTTTGGGCTGGAGATGATAGGGTGTTAGTTTGCCTGGCATGCAGAAGGCCTGTATTTGATCCAGGGGGTAGGGCTGTATGTGCCTGCTATCCCAGTACTTAGGAGATAGAGGCAGGAGGACCAGAAGTTCAAGGTCACCTTTGGCTACCTAGCAAGTTTGAGGCCAGTTTGGGCTACCTAAAACCCTATTTAAACCCCTATCTGCCTCTCTTGCAGAATTAAATATAAAGGAAAAGCTTTTTGTTCCTTGAGCAAGGCCTTGCTACAGTGTCTAGATTGAGAAGTTTATAGACTTTTCCTGGTTACACTGTCTCAACAAGGAAACCTTTGCTTTCCCTCCTGGGGACATTTGGGAGCCACAGTGAAGTCAGTGGTGACAGAATAAAATTTAAACCCCTGCTGCATCTGGAACCTGACCCATTCAGAAATTCTGAAGCCAGCCTTGAGCACTGAGAGGCCAGAGAGGGCCCTGCTGAAGAGAGCCTGGTCCCTACCATGGTTCAGACTCCATTAGTGCCACAGACCTGGGGAATCCACTCCTTTCTTCTGACCTGGAGGTCCCCGCCCTCATGTGTGAAGTCAGGTTATTTACCTCAAACTAGCTGGGCACACACATCTAATGCTACCTAAGAAATGGCAGTGAGGCCTGAATATGTCATCAAGGATGTGATGAGAGTCATCCCCTCTAGGAAAGTGCCTCTCAGGGAGTTCTGTTCCCACGTGACAGGAGGCCTTCTGCCCACAGTGAAATTGGCATGAGGCCTTTTGTTTTCACTGGCTGTCACAGTCCAGAAGGATTCTCCGTGATCCTGTCTTGTCAGCTGCTGTTTGAAAACACGAGCATCTCTCGGCTGCGTGTCGAGCCCATTCTGGCAGAGCTTTTTGTAGAAATGACTTCTGTATGACTCATGAAGCCAGACAGCACATGCCTGTCATCCGCCAGTGCCAAGGAATGGACAATAGACAGCGCTGAGGAGGAAGGGTGGGATTCTCAGAAGCACCCAGTGAGCTGCACTGACCACAAGCCTTTGGAGACAGTGGCTTTGGGTTCTTCCCTCCGAGTGGGTGAGAGAGTGCGGTGCTTACAGAGGCCAAACTCCAGCTGCTCTCGGTTTCTTCCTCCAGGCGTGCGGGTTCTGAAGACTGTTAGAATTGTGAGGAGAATGGCTTCTTCTGCCAAGTACACCGAGTGCTCAGTCTCCTGGAGCTTGTAGAAGTTAGCACATTCAGATTTCATTTAAGATAGAAAGTGGATTTCCACATCACTATGGAACAGCCTACTTTATATTGAAGCCATCAGCCTTATCTATTTCCTATTAATTTTGTTCATGGGAACTTTGCAGAAACAACTGTGGGTGTGGGTGTGTGTATACATACATACATACATACATACATACATGAGTATATATTTGTAATTGTGTTTGGGTGGAGAGGGCATAAACATACACATGTGCCAGAGCACATGGCATTCATGTGATCAGAGGATAGACGGGTTGTGAGTCAGACTTTTCTGCCATGTTGGTTCCCAGGATTGGATACAGGTTTCCAGGCTTGGTGGCAAGCGCTCTACCTGCTGATCCATCTTGCTAGCACCTGATACTCATATACTCATATGTAGTGAAGGGCAAAAAAAAAAAAAAATGAATTTAAATAAACTGAAAATACCAAGCAGTGGAGGATAGCAGCAAACGGCACAGTCATCTACGGACACACCAGTGTGCGCCCTGGTCATCCAGGAAGTCCAGCACTGGGACTGCCCTTAAGTATTAAGAAGCAGCTGATCGTGACTGCCTCCATGTTAAAGAGAACCATAATCTTACCAGTAAAAAATAAATTATACTGGCTAGATAATACATTTGGCTTTTGGAGCATGTAGCCCTTTATCTAAGCTGCTCTACTCTGCCATTGTAGAAGAACAGCAGTGGACAATCCATAATCAATGGCATGGGTGTGTTGTTATAAAAAAATTATTAAAAACCACAAAACACTAAAATAGGCCTTTGCTCACTGACTCCTGCTTTAGAAACTAGATCATGAGCAGTCACCTTCAGGGTAACGGATACATTGTATTTTCTTTCTTTTACGTGTGTGTGTGTGTGTGTGTGTGTGTGTGTGTGTGTGTGTGTGTGTGCGTGCGCGCGTGCACACACATGCGCAGGCATCCAGGTCCATGGCATATTTGTGGAGGTCAGAGGGAAATCTCAGGAGTCCCCATTTTCTGTCTTTGATACCGGGTCTCCTTGTATTTTTCTGCTGCATACGTGAAGGTAGCTGGTCCAGGAGCTCCTAGGGATTCTCCTGTGTTTGCCTCCCATAACCCTTGAGGAGCACTGGGATCACAGAGTCGTGTTATGCGTTTGGCAAAAACATGGGTTCTGGGTATTCAAACTCTGGTTCCGACATTTGTACAGCAAGCTCTTTTCCTCAGTGCGCCTCTCCGAGTGCGGGCATGCATGAGAGCGTGTGCACGTGCTCGAGCGCGCACACACACACCCAGGGACAGAATCTTAACCTGCTTCTCTAGAGATGGCAGCCAAGATACCGTCTCAGGGGGAGATGAGACAAGATTGGAAGTACGTGTTTTTCTTGGTCTGTGACCTGTGTGTGGACCCTGCTCTCTCATCTGGTTTGTCAGCAGCACTGCTGTCCACCACTCTCACCTGGCGACACCCAGGGGCTTCTTTCTGAAGAGCACAGTGTTTCTTCGGCACCCCAAACATTTGCAGCCATCAGAATGAAACTAAGACTAGAATCAGTGTTTTGAAGGCTTGCTTTTCTTAGGGTCTTTTTGAACTGATTTTTTAATGGTATGCTATTTTAGTAGGTATGGGTCTTTGGATTTGAATGGAGCTATAAAGAAAAAATTAGGTTGAAAAAAATTGTAAGCATGGGACAGCTCTTTCCAGTCTTGTGTAGTCTCCCAAAGCACTTTTACTGAGCACCCTCACATCTGTAGTGATTGAGGGCTAGAAAGACGGAACACTGCCTGTTGTCTCTTCCAGTGCTCAGCTAGCAGAATGTTCTGCATTTAACCCTTTTAATAAGATGGCATGTGGCAGAATGCCTCTTACTTAACTCCTTTCCCAGGTCTTCTGGTCATACACTCCTGTTTTTTATTTTCCAGTTGCAAGGTCACGTGAACTCAAGCAAGTTCAGCTGGACCCTCTGCCCAAGACAGTGACCCTGGCATTTGCCTCTCAGCTGGAGAAAACGTCTCCCAAACTGAAAGTAGACGTGCCAGAAGCTGACCTTTCTGGAGTGGATGCCAAGCTTGTGTCTAACCTCATGCCCTTTCAGAGAGAGGGAGTTAGGTAGATCCCTGATCCTCCTCTTGTTCTTCTCTCACTTGGCCTCCCTTAGCACGGGTAGAGTTCGAAGGCATGTATGAATACTTTGCATACATGTCTGAAGCATCTAGGCATTAAGAGCCAGGTTGCTGTCACCAAAGCCCATTGCTACCATTGACGTCAAAGTCCATGAGTTAGCCAGGACCTCAGATTGCACAGGTCCAGAAACCCAGTTCACATCAGCTGAAGTAAGGAGGTTTCTCGGTGCAGGAACAGAAGACCCAGTGTTTCCCAATAGACTCTCTGCTTTCTTCTTAGCTTGTACCTCAGCCTGTCTCAGCCAGCTGCTCTCTGTTCAGGGGCTTGTGGCTGGTGTCCCATAGTTCGGCAGCACAGACGAAGTGCTGTTCTGTGCCGCAGAAAGGGGAGCTGCTGCTTGTAGCTGCTGAGAGGACAAGAATACCCATTGGCCCATGTGCTGCTGGGCCTTGGTGTACTGGCCTCTGGTCCCCAGAGAGCTGCTCAGTTGGTGCATCCTGGGAAACCATTACTGGAAAGGCCAAGGGCCGCTGAAGTCCTTATAGGACCCATAAGCCCCTTAGAAGAGACTGCTCTCTTTGTTTTTTGCTGTCTAAGACGGAAAGAAAAAGAATTATTCACCAGCTTATTACTAGGTTTCTGAGCCAGCAACAGCTTTCCACAAATTAGATAAAGAGGACTGGAGCTTGGAGCAGGGGACCAGATGTCTGGTGCTGGAGTCTTCATAGTTTCTCAGTGGTTCACCACTGCTTCTGCTCTCATTGCTTCCCTCCCTTTACTGAGATGATGGTCATGTTTAGGAAGATATAAGTGCTTTGTCTCCTGCTTCTCCTGTTCTCTGGGGGCAGGTAACATTTACTCCAGTCTCGCTTGGGGGTGCATCAGGAGGTACAGCTCCCGAGTGAGAAAGTTGAGATTCCAATCCAGGCCTGTCTGGCTCCAAATCAGTAGGCTCCACCTTTATCTACAGACTATCAGCAAGGCCCAGTGCACTTAAGTGCTTCAGGTGCTCAGAGGCTGCCAGCTTTGGCCGAAACAAAGCCAAGTTCTCATCCTGTCCTTTTGACAGTAGTTTCAATCACTGCTGGTTCCACCCTGCTCCTTAGCATGTAGCCTGCTCTTCAGATGTGTTTCTAACTCCAGAGACTCTTCTGATGTTGCAGCATGGGCTCCCTGTTCCCCTGGCTCTTGTACTTGGGTCAGGCCGAGTTTTCCCACTGCAGTTTCACTCTCGTGGTCTGTGGTCCTCTCTGTCCTCCACCAGTGAACTTAATTCTGCATTGTCCCTATCCAGCTCCTTCCTCTTACTCTGTTCCCTAAATGGCTCCTGCCCTATCCTTTCTGGGAAAAGTCTTGCTGTGAGCAGGGCCCATTCTGGGCAGTGTCACAGTCAGCACAGAGGGGCCCCTCAGCTCTATGGGGTGGCAGGTAAACTAGGACGGACAGGATGCCCCATGCAGTGATGCCCACCTTACCCTGTCTGTCTGTGTGCAGCTTTGCCATATCAAAAAGAGGTCGCCTGCTACTTGCCGATGACATGGGCCTAGGGAAGACCATCCAAGCCATCTGCATAGCAGCTTTTTACCGAAAGGAATGGCCACTGCTGGTGGTCGTGCCTTCCTCTGTGCGCTTCACCTGGGAGCAGGTTAGTTCTCTTTGCACCAGAATCATTGGGAAGGGGCCTCCTTAGGGTTAGAGCTTCAAAATAATAGTGTCGAGGCAAGCCCTGGGGTCTTTAAAGGTTTAGATGTGGGTCAAAGACCAGCCAAAAAATAAACTGGTCCTTGAGGATAAGGAGTCATGTTATCTCCACGGGGAGGAAAGCCAAGCAGTTGCTAGCTTAGGGACCTCTTGCCAGTCAGTCCCTCAGTCCCTCCGTGCTCTTGTAAATAAGACCTTCTATCCACCCTGCACCGGATTTCTGCAATGTCTTTATTTCCTTTGTCTCTCCAAATCCTGTGCCAGGATACTCATTGACCCACTTTTCAGATAAACAAACAAAAATCTCAAGGTCAAGAACTTTGCCTCCTAAGGAGGCAGCTTCCTGACCTCTGCTCAGTGTTTTGTTTGCCCTAGGGTGGTGTGCATAGTATGTTTGGACCACCTGGAGGCCTAATGTGAACTTTGAACAATTAAATCCCTTTAAGCAAATCCAGTGAAGGAAGGCCCAGCCCATTTCCAAAGCTTGTGGTTCGATGGTGCCAGTTTCTTCACAGGTTAAGCGCTGAGTCACAGTGCAGAGGATACCCCTCAACCTGCTGCTGGGAAGGTCTGGATCCTGCTACTGCCTGTGGAAAGTGTCATTATGCATCTGTAGGGGCTAGCTTTCCCTCATAGTCCAGAAAGAGTCACTGCTTCTAACTAGAGAAGTGGTGTCAGGACATAGCACATCCAAGCAAAGGGAGAGGGGCACCTAAGTCCTGGGGCTTCCGTGTGGAGACAGCAATGGCCTTCCTAAGGCTCCTGGACACCTGGTTTATCTAGTGATTGACTGTGGGGGACAGGGGGTGGCTTTGAAGAAAACTGTGGTCTCATGCTCTGTAAGCACCGTTTTCTTGAAAGAACTACATTCTTCCCCAACTGGAACTTCTAGAGATCACAGAGGGGAAACCACAGGTATGGGAAGTGCCTGCTCGTGGGAGAGAGTCCTATCAGAAAACTAAAGAGTGGGCTAAAGGTAGATAGAGGTAACCAGAGTGTACGCTAGATGCAGGAGGATGTAAGAGGGACTGTGTCTTCAGGGAATGCTAGGCTTGCCCCAAATCCCACCCTCCAGTGTTTTGTTGATGCCTTGGCTGGAATCACTGCTTTGTTTAACTATACTGTCGCCTCCCCTGCAGGCCTTTCTTCGGTGGCTTCCATCTCTTAGCCCAGAGAACATCAACGTGGTGGTGACTGGGAAGGGCCGCCTAACAGCTGGCTTGGTCAACATTGTCAGCTTTGACCTTCTTTGCAAGTTGGAGAGGCAGCTAAAAACCCCTTTTAAAGTCGTCATTATTGTAAGTAATGGCAGAGCCCTGAAGTACTTTGTCTCTTTAGACACTCTGAAGGGCTCCACAAATTTGGAAATTTGTGGCCTCCTTGATCCCCTTTGGGTTTTGGGGAGAGGGCGATAGAAATCTCTGCCTTTCTGTTATAGAGAATGATTTTTTTATTCCCTTCCTGAAGCAGCTCTCAAGCCTGTGTACCAGACTTTCCTGAGGAGCGTTGTAAACAGGCGGGATGGGTGGGAGGCTAGGGATGGAGGCCAGCATGTGTACACCAGACCATTCTGGGTCCCAGAGACTACAGCTGTGTCAGGAACAGTGTGCCTGCATTGGCACTGCCTTGTCGGTGCGGCTGAGCCATACGGTTCAGCAGTCAATGGTTCTCTTCCAGCTGGTGTGAAGACTCCCCTATCCCTGCTAAAAGGAAATCAGTTTTCACTTGAGTTGTTCTCACCTGCCTCCAGATCTGAAGGTGCTGCTTTCCTTCTCATCTTCACACACTTCATGAACATCTGGGGAGACTTGGTGGCCAGCCAGTAGACTGTGTAGACATGGTTCCAAATACAAACTCGGCAGGAGCTCGGGGTGGGGGGGGGGGGCGGAGACAAAGACGTGGCTGCAGACCCCTGGAAATGTTTAGTGTGTTCTAGATATGGGAACCACCCTGTGTTCTTAGTGTGTGCAAATGAGAACACATCTTTTATCAAAGCTATTTTGGTAATCTGAGTCTGTGGGGGAGGCATGTTGGGCTTGGCATAAATCCAAGCATGGTTTTGAAAGGATGCCAGCATTCCAGTGAGATGAAATATTAAAAGAACTATCCCAGGATGATCACGATGGCTCTGGGATGTGGGGACAGTGATGGCTGCCTTCGCTGACCAGGCCCTTGTATTATAGAGTGTTCCACGAATAGCCACTACTCTAACCTGTGTTTCCAAGCAGCACTGCCTTTAATTGAGCTGACAGTGTAGGCACATCCGTCCTTTCCCACAGTCAATGTTGGCTGAAACTTTGTGGCCTCGAAATTCATACATTTCTGTTCCTGGCTCATCATTCAATCCACCTTGCAACTGAGGGCAAGCTGCTTGCCCCTAGCGTTGCTCTGTTCTCAGTGAAGCGAATAGCCTGCCATCTTCTGGCCTCACTGCAGCAAGGGACGAAGTGGCAGCTCTGGGAAGCACAGGTTGCAGATGAGGCTTCTTGTCTCCAGCCTGTGCTTGGGGTTGATTCTGGCAGGGGCACCCTTTTACCCCTGCTTAAAAGGGCCAGTTCCCTTTCATGCCTGACACGTTTTCTGCAACTTCTCTCTATAAATGTCTTTCTCATGACTTTCATGAGGATTTATCATGAGTCAGGATCATGAATGTAGTAGCCCAGGCATCTGGGGATGCTGTCTTGACAACTGGGAGCAGGTCACCTCACACTCTGCCCCCTCCCCCTTTTAATCATAGCTGCAATGGAAGCTTATAGATTCTTCCAGGGAAAGGGGTAAGATCACTAGTAGCCCTTGGTACAGGGGATACTCATTAGGTGGCAGGATGGCTTTGAGGGATGCTGGTGTATTAGCTTATTTCAGACACAGCAAGCCCATATACTTATATCCATTATATCTGATAGCATTGTATCTATTTTATAGGTAGAGAAACTGGTACCATAGAGAGGTCATTTAGTGGCTCAGAGTCAATTAGCAAGCAACTAGAATGTGCCAACCTAAGATTTTCCCTTCTGGGAAGGAATATGTTCATCATTCCTTTGTCTTTAGAAAATAAGGCAAATTTTATGGTTTTTTTTTTTTTTTTTTTTTTTGAAAAAGGGGTTTTTCTGGATCGCCCTGGCTGTCCTGGAACTCACTCTGTAGCCCAGGCTGGCCTCGAACTCAGAAACCCTCCTGCCTCTGCCTCCCAAGTGCTGGGATTAAAGGTGTGCCCCACCACCATCCGGCTTGTATGTTTGTTTATTTACAAAATGAACAACTGTAAGCCCACCAAATGCTTTATTTTCAACACAGCAGTCCCCCAGAGGACAAGGATCAGTCCATTTCTCAGTTCTCAGTTCCCACAGGGTTTTATGTGTACTTGTGGCTATGGTGGCATAACTGTCAGGTCTGCTGCCAGTGCGTCTGCAAAGACTGAGGGCCGTGCCAGACCTCAGAACTTGACACCAGTGGAGAACATGTAGTTGGTCTTCAGCACGCCTGACTAATGCCACGCAGTTGCGAGGTGTTTCCCACAAGGTGGCCAGTCACCTCTCAGGGTTTTGTCTGCCTATGTACCTGGTGGGCAGACTGGGGCAAATATTTCCAGGTGGAAAACTGACCTAGAGAAAGAGACTGTGGAATCCAGTGTATAATAAAGAAGCTGCCCCAAGTCTGGGTCCTTCCCTAGTATACTGCTCCATCTCCTTAAATGGTAATGGTTCAGGGGAGGTATCCTCATGGCAGATACCAAGCCAGGCTCAAGTCAGGAGGGTCAAGGATCCTGTCAAGGATCAAGGAC
>JADRCD010206350.1:1536-11713 GCA_019843815.1 Montemys delectorum
AGAGAGAGAGAGAGAGAGAGAGAGAGAGAGAGAGAGAGAGAGAGATTCACACATGTGTATAGTGTATCTCGGTCATATCTATCCCTCATTCGAGCTTCCTCCTGGATACCCCTCCCTCTAGCCTGCATGTCACATCTCCCTTCTAACTTTATGTCCTATTTATTTTAGCTCACTGAGTTCAATCAGTGTTGTCTGTATCCACTTGGGTGTGGGGTCACCCACTGGGGCATGGGGAACCTACCAGTGGCCACATTCCTAAGAAGACAGATACACCAATGACTGTTGGCCTTTGTGGACCTATGCAGATCTGTCTGCGAGACCTGGGATTTGAGGGCCTTAAAGAACGAGGGGAACTACAGTCTAATGCTGTGGACAATTTTACTTTAGTTTCAGTGTACTTATATACATGGATATAACTAAGAAAGCAATGATCCAAGGAAGGTTGTTTGAATTTAGAAAAGCAGGATGAGAGAAACAGGTAAATATATGCCAGTAAACACGTACTAAATATTAACAAAGCAGCCCTTCCCCAGAATTCTCTCAGGACAGACGAATTTAAACACAACAGCCTGGCATATACTATAGATCATATCCTTGGAAGCATGAAAGCAAGGCGGAGGGCTGGATCCAGACTCAGGGCACACTGAGGACAGCACTCAGCACACCCTTTCATCAGACTGGGTTCTATAGCTATGTCCCAACACCCAACAAGAATAAACAAGAATAAATTGAATGCAAATATTTGTCCCAGCAGGCACAAAATCACATCCAAGAACGATGCAGGGAACAAAATGCACTTGAGGTAAAAGGCCCCCTGCTTTAACCCTGGAGCCTCTCTCACAGATCTCCAAGGCCTTGTTTGCCATATATCATTCTTTTGACCACATCCTGACATTTCCCCCCTTTTTATTTCTTTTTTTTTTTTAAAGATTTTTTAAAAAATTTATTTATGTGAGTACACTGTAGCTATCCTCAGACACACCAGAAGAGGGCATTGGATCCTATTACAGATGGTTGTGAGCCACTGTGTGGTTGCTAGGAATTGAACTCAGGACCTCTGGAAGAACAGTCAGTGTTCTTAACCACTGAGCCATCTCTCCAGCCCCCCAACCCCCTTTTAATTTCTTAAAGCAAGAATGGTCAGTACGGTAGACAAAGCTGAATGTTTGTGGGCATTCATCTTTGTTTGGAGCCATGGACACTCTATGTGAAGTCAGGAAAGACATAGAACAAGTGTGTATTAGGTGCAAGAGCGAAGCACATGATCCCTTGCCACCAGGAGTGAGGTTCCAAGGCACCAGGAGTGAGGTTCCAAGGCTCGTAAAACATCAGCAATCCCTTCTGCTGCGACTTGTTCTGAAACCCCAGGCAGTTGTTAGAGAAGATCTGGAAGATTTTATCCCAAGGGGCAAGTTCCCATGCCCATCTTGTAAATGGTATTTGATCATGGTGCAATAAATTCTAAAGGCTCTGTTTCAATCAAGCAGAGGTTGTGCAATAACTAGTAATGTTCCACCGGGCAGTGGTGGCGCACGCCTTTAATCCCAGCACTTGGGAGGCAGAGGCAGGTGGATTTCTGAGTTCGAGGCAGGCCTGGTCTACAGAGTGAGTTCCAGGACAGCCAGGGCTACACAGAGAAACCCTGTCTCGAAAACCAAAAAAAACAAAAACAAAAACAAAGACAAAAACCTAGTAATGTTCCAATCCCATCCAAGGGCTAACTGCTTTTGCAAATCTAAGACCTATTCCCCCAACCATAAGACTGCTGATTACAAACAAATCCTGTAATCCTGTGATTTGGGTTCCCGTTGTCCATCAATATTGCTTGACGTGTAAATTGTCCTGTGAGCATCTTTGTTTTCTCTTCCCAGTTAACAAACGGAAGCACAGAAAGATCAGGTATAAAAGCCCAGTGTGTCTCAGCGGCAACAGCTGCATGGAACAACGACAACATGGCAAAATCAGAGATTCTGCAGTCAGACCCTTCCTCCCCTCAGGCACCAGTTTCTTCATCTGAGTCATTATGGGGAGAGGGAGGGAGGGAAGGATGGAGGGAGGGAGAGGGAGGAGAGAGGGGGAGGGAGGGAAGAGGGAGAGAAGAGAGAGAGAGAGAGAGAGAGAGAGAGAGAGAGAGAGAAAGAGAGAGTTTACTGTGACTGTAAACCTGTGCTAAAAATTCACTATATGAAATGAATGCTATTTTAAGGTAGCTATGTTTGTTGAAAAGGTAGAAGAAAATACAAATATCAATGATAATCTTTACATCAGATCTCAAAATGGTACATTTAGAAATAAGCACAGCCTAGAAAACAGAATCTACCTGTGATTTAGATTCTAGAACAGAAGAAAGACAATTCTAGAACAGAAGAAAGATCATATATATATATATATATATACATACACACAACACATGTGTGTGTGTGTGTGTATGGGGGGAGCTTGAATCTTTACTTGAGTCAACCCCAAAAACTACACACAGAAGAAGTGTTATTTAAATGAGGCAAGAACAGACAACCAACAAGGGGGCTGAAAAGGTACCTTAGTCCTTTAAGAGCACTGGCCACTCTTCCAAAAGACCTGGGTTCAATTCCCAGCACCCACCTAGTGGCCCACAACCATCTGTATCTTCAGTTCTTGGGAATCCAGTGCCCTCTTATGGTCTCTGCAGGCCCTGCACTCAGGTGCCACATAAACATATATGCAGGGAAAATGCCCATACACATAAAATTAAACCGAAGGGAAAGAATTTAAATGAACAACAGTGTTAGATGTCCTGATGGGGAAGCACTGTACTGACTTTTTGGGGTGAAATGCCAGAGATTAAGGGCAGAGTCTTGCATGCTGAGTGAGCGCCCTGCCATTGACCCACTTCTCCAACCCTAAAGCCTACACCCCTCTCAGATCCTTTGAAGGCCTTCTTTTCATGAGTACAATGCAGAAAAAAATCTATTCTGACTATAGGCGGCATGACTGGGCAATCCTACAGCTATTTCCATTCACTAAAAGCATCTATGGGAGACAGAACAGGCTCAGTTCTGTCAGCCGGAGCAGGGCCTCCAACAGAGACGCTCTTGAAATGACATCGTGCAGAAGAAGTATGCTCAGATGACTGAGTGAGGAAAGCAGGAGAGAAGACAGCCACACCCTCAGCCTGATCCCACAGGAACTCTGGGCATGAAGGCCACTGTAGACATAGAGATCGTGAGCTGTGAGGGTTGCGTAGTATCCTGGAGGGACAGGGTACCTCTTGCCATTGCCCAGGGTGGCAGTACCTATGGCCCAAGACCCATTTCAGTGCTGTGAGTCTCAAGCAATCAGCTTCCAAATGGCCCAGAAACATGGAGACTATTACAGATCAGTGCGTGCGTGCGTGCGTGTGTGTGTGTGTGTGTGTGTGTGTGTGTGTGCACATGTGTGAAGGATGGAACCCATGTCCTCTCACACAGTGAACAGGAACCCTGAAAATGAGCTAAATTCCAGCCCTTCAACACCTGACTTGTTAAATATCTGTATTATGTTGTTATTTTCAGACAGACTTTCTACTTAGACTTAGCACAGGCTGGCCTTGAACTTGTGATTCTCCTTTCTTAGCCTCCAGAGTGAGGGAATTACGAACACATGCCACCACTCTCAGCTTGATCATTTTCTTTTTTATCATCCAGAAATAAGATCAATAATTTATGTGCATGATTTATAAATAAAAGATAACATTCAGCTCAAATATAAGAAAACTGTCATGAAATATGTAATTCAAAATGTAAATGTGCAGGCATTTCTACAAAGAAAATATAATTATGGGGAGTGGAGAGCTGACTCAGTGGTTAAGAGTACATATATGTGGTACGCATCAATTTTTGCAAATATTAATTAATTAATTAATTAGTTAAAAAGCACAATCAGGCTGGGTGGTGGTACACACCTTTAATCCCAGCACTTGGAAGTCAGAGGCAGGCGGATTTCTGAGTTCAAGGCCAGCCTGGTCTACAGAGTGAGTTCCAGGACAGCCAGAGCTACACAGAGAAGAAATCCTGTCTTGAAAAAAAAAAAAAAAGCACAATCAGATATTTATGTGTACAGTTAAGAGTTACTGTGACGCTAACACCTCAAGCCAGGGCACTGACGTCTTGAAAAGCAGCTGGGAAATAAACCAACAAAGAAAACCGTGTAGAATATTGCTTCCCAAAATGGTGAAGAATTCTTGAATAATTTCCCCCCAGAAATGAAATGTACTTTCTCTTTATCGTGCGTATTCCTTACACTCCTGCAATTGAAAGCATCCAGTAAGAACTGTGCCCAGAAGACTGTGGGTTTCTATGGAACGGTGGGCTTAGCTGCAGACACAGAGAACTACAAACGAGTGCGTAGCTTCTGAGACTGTCTCCGAGGACATGGAATTTATGAAGAGTACAGAGTGACTCTTCATTCCCTCCTGGGTCAAGATGCCTGGCATCTCTGATCCTCACCACTAAATACTGTCACTGGCAAAGAGATTCCCCATGGCACACAGACAGATTCCACTGTTTATTTCTGAAACTTTCGTTTCCAAAATGACCCCACTGAGAAAACCTGCACTTTAATCTTGGTATGTGTCTACTTGGAATTAAAGCTATCTATTTTTTGTCTTCATTAGAGTTTCTATTATTGTGAAGAGACCCTACAACCACAGAAACTCTTCTAAAGGAAAGCATTCAGTTGGAACAGTGTCTTAGTCAGGATTTCTATCGCTTCTACAAAACACCATGACCAAATAGCAAGTTGGGGAGGAAAGGGTTTGCTCAGCTTACACTTCCATATTGTTGTTCATCACCAAAGGAAGTCAGGACAGGAACTCAAACAGGTTGGAACCTGGAGGCGGGAGCTGATGCAGAAGCCATGGAGGGGAGCTGCTTACTGGCTTCCTTCCCGTTGCTTGTTCAGCTTGCGTTCTTATAGAACTGAGGTCCACCAGCCACAGTGGGCTGGGGCCTCCCCCATCAATAACTAATTGAGAAAATGTTGTAGGGCTGGAACTCATATTTTTCAAACTGAGGCTCCTTGCTCTCTGATGATTCTAGTTTTTGTTAAATTGACACACAAAAGCCAGCCAGTACAGGCAGGCTTACAATTTAAAAGTTTAGCCCACCATCATCATTGAGGGAAACATGGCAGTCCACAGGCAGACTTGGTGCTGGAGAGGTAGCTGAGAGAGAGTCATCTGGATTGGCAGACAGCAGGAAGAGTCCTTCTTGGGCCCAGCTCAAGCACTGAAACCTCAAAGCCCACCCCACCCCCCAGTGACACATTTCCTCTAACAAGGCCATACTCTAATAATAGCGTCACTCCCTGGTGACCAAGCATTCAAATACATGAGTCTATGAGGGCTATTACTATTCAAACCACAATTTTCTAATTTGCTTTGGAGGATGACATGATATCATAAAGTAGTGGTCAATGAATATTAGTAGAAATATAGTTAAAAGAGGGTGTCTTCAGGTTTCTACTGCTATGAAAAGACACCATGACCACAACAGTTCTTATAAAAGAAAAACATTTAATTGGGGCTGACTTACAGTTCAGAGGTTTAGCGTATTATTATCACGGTGGCATGGAGGCAGACGTGGTGCTGGAGAAGGAGCTGAAAGTCCATCTGGATCCACAGGCAGCAGAAGGAGACCGTGTGCCACACTGGGCACAGCTTGAGTATATGAGACTTCAAAGCCTGTCCCCACAGTGACACAGTTTCTCCAACAAGGCCACACCTCCTAATAGTGCCATGCCCTATGGACCAAGAATTCAAATGCATGAGTCTCTGAGGGCCCTTCCTATTCACACCACCTGTTGGTCTTCCTGGTGGTAGGAATGTGGTATATGGGCTTGATGGCAGGAGCCATCTTTGACCTGCTGGGCTAGTAGAAGAGTTACTGATGGCTGCCAGCAAGTGGGATCTTTTTCTCCATCAACTAAAAAATTTAAAGACATGAAAACATGTCGGCAAAAAGTGAAAGTTCAGTGACAAGCATTACAGACTTTGGAGAGAAGGGATCCCAGAGCTGGACAGCACTGACTCTGAGGGGTTGGTTATTGGAGTTCAGATGCACCCGTGGGGTGTGTGTGTGTGTGTGTATGTATGTGTAGGCACGCAGTGCCCACAAAGGTTAGGAGAGAACATCAGACTGCCTGAGGCTGGAGTCATAGGCAATTGTAAGCCAGCAGACATTGAATATTGGGGAGATGGCACAGGTGATGTTTGCTCCCAGCACAGGCAATTTTCATTCTTTTATCTGTCCCTTCCTTTCTTACCTTTTGAGTTACTTTTCTATTTCTGTGATAAAACATCATAGACCAATGCAGCTTATACATTACATGAAACTGTTTCTTGGGGTTCACAGTTCATGATCATCATAGTGGAGAGCAGAGGGGCGGGCAGGCAGGCAGGCAAGCATAGCACAGGAGCAACAGCTGAGAGCTTACATCCTGATTCAAAGGCATGAGGTAGAGAGCTAACTGGGAACGGCGACTCTTAACACCTCCGAGGAGGCCACACCCCCTCATCCTTCTCAAGCAGTTCCACCATCTGGGGACAAAGTTTTCCCTCTTGTGTGTGACAAGGTCCCAGGTAGTCCAGGTTGACTTGAACTGCCCATGAAGCTGAGTCCCACCTTGAGTTGATCCTCCTGCCTCCATCTCCCAAACACTGGGATTACAAGACAGTTACACGACACAGTGCCTCACTACAGGCCATCTTCTACATGTAATAGATTGCGACTGATGTGTCAATTATTCTGAGGAGCTCCAGTAGAGTGTCACAGTGTCAGGAGTGAGGATGACTTAACATAGGCGATGTGGTTCACCCAAATTTCCCTTTGGTATAAGGTACCTCAGAGGGCAAAGTAGCAGCCGGGGCAGGGGTGCCTTTGCAGTTGTGAGTTCCTACTTCAGGACTTCTACATAATGTCTGTTTATTTTTTACTTTATTTTTTTTTCATTTTATCACTTTGACTGACAATCACATGATCCAAATATCTCTAATTATGAAGTTAGGACTACTACTGCCTCAAAGAAACACTATGACTGAAAAGCAAGTTGGGGAGGAAAGGGTTTATTGGGCTTACACTTCCACATTGTAGTCCATCACTGAAAGAGTCCAGGACAGGAACTCAAACAGGACAGAAAATTAGAAGCAGGAGCTGATGCAGAGGCTGTGAGGGGTGTTGCTTATGGGCTTGCTCCTCGTGGCTTGTCTCGCCTGCTTTCTTAGAGAACCCAGAACTACCACATCAACCCAGGGGTGACCCCACCCACAACGGGCTAAACCCTTTCTCATTGATCACTAATTAAGAAATAAATGCCTTACAGGAGGATTTTATGGAGGCATTTTCTCAACTGATGTTCTCCCCTTTCAGATAACTCTAGCTTGTATTAACTTGACGTAAAACTAGCCAGGACATAGCCACATCTGAAGTTTTTACACACACACACACACACACACACACACACACACACACACACACACACACACACACAGAGAGAGAGAGAGAGAGAGAGAGAGAGAGAGAGAGAGAGAGAGAGAGAGAGATCATACAGAAGCCAAAAGAAAGTAGGATTCCTGGAGCTGGGTCCCAGGCAGCTGTGAGCTGCTAGACCTGGGAGCTTGGAACCAAATTCTAGTCCTCTGCAAGAGCAGCAAGCACTCTTATTTGTTGAAACATTTCTCCCACATCTGAAACTCATTTGATAATGAGTTTTTACAAATCAGGTCACTAGTCACCTGACAATCTTTTAAGTATATATTTAGGGAGCTCTTACATTTTACCTGATGCTAAAATAGTTAATCTGGCTTTTAGCTCACAGGTACTATTGCTGAAAACACTTGTTGGTAGGCTTCTTTCACGACACTGGGTCTATCCTCTTATGATTTCTGTAATGTGGGAACCAAGAGATAAAGACAAAACAGAACTGGCCATTTCAGGATGAGTATCAACTCTGGCAATATTTACCCCAGAGCATCCTCCGAAAGTGGCCACATCTAAGCCATGCTGCTGCGCACATTGATTTCTCCTCTTGTCCTGCTTTCCCTGCCTTTCCTTTCTGTTGACTCCTATTGAGCCACTTGTACCCCAATTTCCATTTTAGCAGTTGCTTCCAAAGAACCAGCCTGCAATGTAATGCATAGGGAATGCAGCACTAAATCCCTTTTTAAGGGACTGCGACAAAGGGGGCCCATAACGACTTTAAAATAAAGTGCACGATTTGAAAATAAAGGCTGCGAGTATGGTTTTATGTGATTGAAGGCAATTTAGAGCTTTTACACAAGGTGTCCCAAAACTCTTAGTGCAATTTTAAGTCATCAAGTAAATGCTAAATGTACTAGCTATTTGGGAGTCATGAACATAGACGAGCTGTTCAGATTACGGTTAAAATCTGAACTAAAAACCATCATGATGGAATAAAGAAAAAGAAGTTTTAAATCCCGGACAAATTTTTTAAAATGGGATTGAATTATACTCCTTGTAATTATATTCATGAACTGAGCCTTCAGAATCATTTCCTTTTGCTTCCTTTTAAGATCGCCTACTTCTAGAGACACGTAGAGAAGGGGAACTACTATTCCACTAACTGTATTCCCGGAACAATCATGGAATCATTTGAAATCCATAGGTGTAAAAATACTGCTCAACTTTCATGATTTAGGAAAACTTTGTCCCACTGGCACACAACACGTGTGACTCAGCGCAGTACTGTTGAGTGCTCGTACCAACAGCTGTCAAGATAAACGGAAAAACTGTACAATACTGAGGCTGTGATAAAACTGTCGAATGTATGAGAGCATCTGTATTTCAGTTTAAGTCTCCCATGTCACCCTTTATAGTTAAGTATTGAAGCTAAGCATCGTCCCCAGATTTGCCCCACTGGTAAGAAACAACAGAAAGGTCTCTTAGCATCAATTCTACTACTCCTTCTGGACGTGGAAGACCCCAAGTTGGCTTAGGGTAGGGCCTAGACATCAGCATTATTAACACAATACTATATGCTCTTATTTTTGGACAACTGGGAGAACATCTCATTAAAACACATATATAATCATTTAATACCTTAACCTTGTTTTTAACCATTCATTGCTACTTTGAGGGCTGAGGGAACATACTCAAAAGCAACTGAACATATACTTGTATGAATCTGCCTGTACTACTACAGATGAGACAATTAGCATTCTATGACTGTGTGGTCTGTCTAGCTCTTCATTCTGTTCCAAGAACAGATAAGTTCTCAAACCCTCAACAGCTAACCTGACAAAACAAGCTACTGGCTGCAAAGAAAGCAGAAAAAAACTCCTAAATTGAGAAGTCTGGGGTCTAGAAGGCTCCAGGTGATTAGCACCTGCCTAATATGCCAAGGCACTGAGTTTGATCCTCAACATCAAAATAAATAAGTATATAAATAATTTAAATTTAATAAAATTAAATTCTACTTTCAGTAGAAAAGAGCAAGCTAAAAAGCCAAACAAGAATAAAATCATTTTATTAGGTAAGCATTAATAATATTTCTAACTTATTGTCATTATTATTAGTGTGGGTGTGGGCGTGCCACATTGAGTGTATGGGTATTTTTAAGCCATGATGTTTCACAGGGTAAGATGCATTTAAATACTTGAAATCCCTTAGTCATAATTATGACTTTTTCAAAGTGAACTTACTGCAGTATAACATACATACATGAAGTATAACTTGCATAAAGACTTGAGTCATGTCATTTTTTAAATAGGTTTTTAAAATTATTTTTTGAGGTTATAATTATATCATTTCCCACTTTCCTTCCCTCCCTCCAAACACCCCTTCTGGCTCTTTCAAATTCATGGCTCCTTTTTTCATTAATTATTCCATATATATAGGTATGTAGTATTTTATGTAACATTCCTTGTATGTATTGTTGATTGATATATACTCACAAAACTATACATAGTAATGAGGTACTCTTATATAACAGTTTTAGCACATGCAACACGGATGAGTTGTTACTAAGTTAACATGCATAGGCCTGCAGGACCTAGAGCATCACTAACACCTGAAACCCTCCTCTACATGTTTCTGTTATTCCCCGCTTTCCTCAGTGAACGCAGCTGCTATCTTGACTTCAAATTTTGGTTTTGAATTTTGTGTAAGTTGGGAGTTTTTTGCTTGGATTTAAAAAAAAAAAAAAA